>JARACY010001703.1:0-53390 GCA_029255725.1 Scrobipalpa atriplicella | reverse complement strand
TTTACTGAATCACCCCCTAAGCTATGGCACGCAATTAAATTAACAACCTGTATAAACTGTAGAAGCTATTGGAATAGAAGTTCCGCTACAACAGCGAAGAATCAAGAACACTTACACTAAAAAAGAAATAGACCGTACATTTCTGACATCAATCGATGGAAAATTGTAGCAAATGTAATATATTACACTCAATTTCCGATACTCGAGATATTCTGAGATATTTACTGAACGATGACTTGCACGTTTTTTTTTCTTGTCTTCTCTCTATGTGTGAATACTTTTTATATTGTTTAATTCTTGTTTGCTGTTGAGAGTTCTCTGACAAGATGATTTCGTGCTTCGTGCGTGTTATTAATTGGGCGTCGGTCCAGTTCATGGTCTCTGAGCATTTTTATAAAGCGATCTACGAAGCGATTTCATGATTGAGAGCACATAAATTAAGTATAGATTTGACAGGCCGTTTTCTACCTACTAAAATTACATTTTTAATACGGTCTCAAACTCTTTGTCAGTCTCTTATATATAGTATGTCAGTTATTTATACTAAATATGAAGTGACCATAAATATAAGTTTGTAGCCTTTGGAAAGATAAAACTAGTGCTTAACTCGTTTCGAAGACTGGTCCGTTTTTATTATCTCCGGAAATACTGGCAGCATCAGGGTTTTACAACTGCGATAACTCTTTAACTGCTTTTCTCATTGACAGTTTCAGCCATTTTCTACTGTTATTTGCCGCAATATAGATACCTTTCCGCCCCGCGGTTTCACTCGTGGCTAAATACTTAAGTTCTTTTCGTGGGAATAAATTGTAAAAATAAAATCTCAAAATAATTAATTGAACTTAATTCTTTACTTCCCTATTCATATTGATTAAAATTAAATATGTACGTAGTCTCTATAATTACATTAAATTAAATTAATGTTAGACCCACAGACGCGTAAGTATTAATCAAAGCTGGGATAATGAATCAATTTGGTATTAATGCTATTTATAGTTGCTATTTTGGCTTTTGATGTTAAGAATCGTTAAGGTATAACAATATTTCATATTGATTTATATATTAATAAGAAATAAGTAATTTGTCTCAGCCCATAGGACAAACGAATCTATTTTAACCCGACGAGCGCCAGTCAGATAACTGCTGCTAATGCTGTCGATTCTGGTGGCACTATTTCTTAACTAATTTTAAGATAGCGCTGTCACTTTCTCAACTTTGACATAAGAACGAGATAGCAATTAACGGTCTAATAATCATTACTCCATAACTGACGTAATATTGCTTATTATGTTCTTAAAATTCTTTATTAATAAAAAAAAACATACAAACTTCTTTAATCACATGATATCTTTAATTATATTTACATGGACTTTTACTATTAGACAAAGGATCGTAGGTACTTTTATTCCCGTATAAATAACTGACATACTATATATAAGAGACTGACAAAGAGTTTGAGACCGTATTAAAAATGTAATTTTAGTAGGTAGAAAACGGCCTGTCAAATCTATACTTAATTTATGTGCTCTCAATCATGAAATCGCTTCGTAGATCGCTTTATAAAAATGCTCAGAGACCATGAACTGGACCGACGCCCAATTAATAACACGCACGAAGCACGAAATCATCTTGTCAGAGAACTCTCAACAGCAAACAAGAATTAAACAATATAAAAAGTATTCACACATAGAGAGAAGACAAGAAAAAAAAACGTGCAAGTCATCGTTCAGTAAATATTCTCAGAATATCTCGAGTATCGGAAATTGAGTGTAATATATTACATTTGCTACAATTTTCCATCGATTGATGTCAGAAATGTACGGTCTATTTCTTTTTTAGTGTAAGTGTTCTTGATTCTTCGCTGTTGTAGCGGAACTTCTATTCCAATAGCTTCTACAGTTTATACAGGTTGTTAATTTAATTGCGTGCCATAGCTTAGGGGGTGATTCAGTAAACCACTTAGTAAATTACCTATATTTAATTTAATTATCATCCAGGTCAGGCAAGCAGGGTAGTTCAGTAAATAGAAATTCTTTTTTATCAGACTGTTGTTGTTGTTTTACCTTCCTTGAGGAAGGGTATTGTTTTACGCGTGTGTCTTGTATGTAGATATGCATGTATGTAAGTATGTCTATATTATGTTTCTAAATTTCTTATTTCCTCGTATCTTCCAAACGGCTCGAAGGATTTCGATAATTTAGGTATCGTTTGATTCGTATCAAACATCCAATGTTCTTAGAAGGAGATTTATTAATAGCACTGGAATATCTATCTTATTTCTAAATCATATACATTTGTCTGTAAATCTTCCTAAGAAAATAAAATAAATAAATAAATAAAAAATAAATAGATGTTATAAAAAATAAAAAATAAACTTAATGCAGGATTTTTGGCGCCAAAATGTAAGTCCTCAAATATATTTTTTCAAATATGCCTATCGAGTGCATGGGGTATCAAAATCAAGCAAAAAACCACACATATACTAAAAGTTTTTTTTTTCATGCAGATGTTTTGCTGTAAAATTCTGCTACTGTGATTAAAGTAGTTGTATCAAGGACATTCTCTACGAATTTTATCGTTTTGTTTGGATACAATTTGGATACATTATTAGTATTTATTGCTAGTTTTGTATCTTTTCAAGTAAAGTGGTGCTAGAAATATGCTAGAAGTATGCCGTAAGGTTCATTGCAGAGGTTCTTTGTACTAATATTGTGATCTTTTTTTTTTTACCTGTGATGACGAACAAAAAATGATTTACGATTTAAAAAAATATCTTGTAACAAAAAAGGCATACAGGGTGTAATATAATAATCAGATATTACGTACCTGATATTATGTGAAAATAAATTAAAATAACAAAGAAAACCAGAATATTGACTTGTTACATAAAAAACCCGAACTTGTTTTTACAACATTTAACATCCAAAAGTTTTTTCATTCACCAATCTTTATTACGTCGTTTTTCAAGGTTAATTTAATTTAACCCTAAATCTCGTTACTGTTTTTAATACCCGCAAAATTACTCCCAGTACTTTGCGGGTTATTAAAGGAGAGCTCTACAAAGGATTTTAATTTTAAAAAGTAATATAGTACTTTACTTCCATGCTGGTCTGGGAGTGATAGAAAAACATAGAATGTGCCAGCTGCATCTTCTCCCGGGCATGCTGTAAAAATCAGCTAAGGGATTGGAGGGTTTCAGTATTGTAATTTAGGCGATGGGCTGACAACCTGTTATTTTAGCAATATACAGATCTATCTTGAATTACCCTCAAAACTTGTCAGACGTGATGGAACGACCTTTGTTTAGGTCATTTACGCTCTGCCTACCCCATTAGGGATATAGGCGTGATTATATGTATGTATGTAATATAGTGTAGTCAAGTATAATAGTCACATAATGACTCGTTTTGTATCGCCTTAATGTAAGGTCATACTATAGTTTGTAATTCTATCTTAAAAGACATGTTCCTGTAAATAATATCCTACTCAGATTGTAAATGTGAATTTTGTAGGTAATAGCTTTAATCGTTATTTTACGCTACTTAAACAGCAAAACAAATGATATCAAAGTCTATTTTTCCCCATGAAAAAAATAGCCACTGCTTTTCCTTCTTCTGTCGTGTGTGTTTCGAGTCGATCGACCCGATGAACCCTGCTCTGGTGTCAGAGTTTTTAAACGGCACAAGCTAATTAGGCCTCTGACATTATCAAAGTCAGCAACCGGGACCGACGGCTGAACGTACCCTTCCAAAGCACGGAATTCTTATTGTTTTCGGACAATCAGGTGATTCAGCCTGCATTAATGTCCTAAACAAACTGGAGAAAATCTCATAAAGTGAGAAATTTAAAAATATCATCTTTGTGTTTCCCCCCTGGGAATCGAACCAGGACTTCCGGATCGAGAGCCCATGGCTCAGACTACTAAACCACGAAGGCAGTTACTCCTAAAACTGATAGTTGGAGGACTAGCTAATACATTTATACATATTAATTACAATGAATGGGTAAACTAATACCTACTATTCAAGCTAAACTTGCAAATAGGTACAACTCTGTGAACTATGTTTGATTTAGAGCTCAACGAACTTGCCGCGGTAAATTTTGCGAGTGGCAAATGTTTACTAACTACCATGATATGAATCACGATCCTTATGGGTCTCCCGAAGTGACGAAATCCCATACAAAAGAAGTTTCATTCTCATTTTTAAATGATAAGACCAAACTTAACCAAACTTTGTTTAACTGTACACATAATTAAATCCAACTTCTATGCTTCTAATTAATTTTACCTCCACTTAGTTTGGAGTATTTTTCGAACTCGTTTACTTTTAAACTCAACATAAAATAATATGATCATAAATTATGCGTCATTGAATCTACAGAATTTCAACAATCACATCGAAAATTCGAAAAATATTTGAATTTTTTCTTTAACCAGATATAATCAAAGACATTTGAATCAAATATATAATCAACGAGAAGCTGCTTTCGTCAATACGCTCAACTTGAAATCAGTTTTAAGGTACCTACTTAGAATAGTTTTAAAGGTTGTGCGTATAATTGTATTCACCAGAACACTATACAAAAACAACATAAATCTCCTTACAATTTGTAGCTGACTTAGGCCCGTATTTATAATCAGCTCTCAAGAGTGACAGCGAGTTTGAGTTTGAATCAGAAATGTCATTTCAGTACAAAACGGCCTGTCAAATCCACACTTAATATTGCTCTCAAACTTGAGATCGCTTTTTAAATACGAGCCTTAGGTATATACAAAGTCATACCAAAGCTGACTTCTGAATGAATAGTACTCCCTCCATTAGCAGACGGAAAGCTGAATTTTAATCCACCCTTGCTGTTATACGAAATTGTGTGTAGTTTCCCCTATTGCGAGGATTAGGGCTGCCACACGGTGGATTTTCTCATGTTTGTTTCCAAACTGTGTTTGTGTATTTGTAGAGAAGTGTAGGTTTTAGGATATATCAATTTGATAATCTGAAATTGTTTAAAGTGAACAGCAAATGCAGAAACAGTAAAGATCATCCAGGCAGAACTTTGAAGCTACGAGACGACCGATATCGACTTTTATAGTTTAAATATTTTGCGAAGGTCAGATGGCAGAGATTTGAAACACGGTAAGGTTGTGTTCACGGCGATTGTATAAGTAGACCATTCAGTTAATGTTTTATTTGTCTTGCAACGGTAGGTTGTCCCTAGAGCACTGCAGTAGGCTGCCCAGCTCTCTAGTGGTGATAAACCCTCACCGAAGACCCTATGCATTCTTGTGCTGCGACGGGCTGCCCTGTCGGCGCCAGAGTCATAGAATCTTTGCCTCTCCGCGTGTCATGTAACGTTATTGGCAGAATAAACACCGTACAGCATATTATATTTTCTTTGGTACAGCCTACGAATAGAAGATTCGTAGCGTACAGCTGACTGGCCGCCTTCTCATTCCGTCACCTCCCGCGCCCATCTTACAGGTATATTTAAAAACTTGAATTTCTACAAATAAAGGGTTTGGTATATAAAATTCTTAATTTTCTTGTTGAAAATCCAGTGGTTGAAACGTGATTCAGTTACTAACATCCAAACTTCGGGCCCGTTTTGACATTACATTGCTTGTGCACGAGTCTTACTTGAAAAACTACTGAAGCTAAGCAGCAATGTCAAAAAGGGCTTGATCGGCGGGGTAATGTAATTGCTGCTATATTCCTGATTGAAATATTCAAATACTCTTGTGTTTACTTTGTTTCAGATACTTTAAGTTGAATGCATGCAACTGTTTATGTTTAACTTGCGGTTTTCAATCAAACTTTTACAAAGTTGCTGGCTCAGCTTGTAAGTTTTGTTTTGTTAATGGAATGAACATAAACCCTTGGTTGTGTTATGCATTTTGTAAAGGCAGAGTATGAGAATCTCTCTAAAAATTCTATGAAATCAAATGAATAATCAAAGTAAGACCCGTGATTAGATCTCAAGATTTTCTAAGATAAAGTTGTATTACAAAAATCAGATCCGTAGCTTGCCCAGTGACTCCTATAATAATACTGGTGCGCACGCGCAGCATGCCGTCGCGCGACTTTCGCGCGATAAAGAATATATCTCAACTATCTGTCAAATCTCCATACAATGTGACAGATATATGTAATAGAAGATGGACATCGCGGCCTTATCGCGGCTGCATGCTACGGGGGCTATTTTCGTAATTCTAGCAGGTCAAGTATAACGTTTCAAGATTAGTCGACATTTCGTGTATCAAGATAGCGTATGTTGAGATGTCATATGCATTTTTTCACAGCAGCGGACTATTTGTAGTTATGATAAGTGATATAATTTAATTTTCTTTAGAAAAACGAACTACAAAACACAATGTAGGTACCTACACAGCATAGCACACGCCCTGTTGATATTTGACAAATATGACTGCCTTGGGAGGGCCCTACAGTTGAAGACAAAAAGGACGAGGACCCTTTATACAGGCCCGTCTGGCCCAATAACCATATTTCTTCGAGAGAGGGTTGCCATGCTCTAACAAGTTCAATTTCGCCAACTTGGACGTTTCGGGACTTTTGTACGTGATTGTATTCTCTAATAATCATCTTTGGATATTAGGAACTTCACTAGGTCTTATGAGGAGTTGGAAATGACTGCTTCAGTTAATAATAACTTCGCGAGTGAAGGAAAAAGGACTGAAACTATCAGTAACTTTTCTATAGTTTCTTTAACATAAGTTTCTGAAGAATGCATTACAACTTAAAAGCTTGTATACCGGGTGTAAGGGACAGCGTCCTGCAAACTGATAGGGGTTGCTCAGACAACGAAACTGAACAACTATCATCAGGATTTTTATTTTTCAGGAAATAAAGGGCTGATTGATTATATTAATACGGGCCTGACAAGTTATCCAAAAAACGTGGCTAGTGTGGCAATTACCCCCGGGGACCAAGTCAGAAATGTAGGTACCTACTTTCGCGACATACTTATGAAGTAACAAACACACACTGTATCCGTGTTTCCGAATGCATACAACCCTCAACTCTTCAAAGTTAGAGTGAAGAGGTATGTTTTGAGATCCCTCTATCGTCGGCTCTATATCTGCTGCCTCTCTTGACCAGAGACAAAGCAAACGCAGTATCAATAAAAATACAGGTTGCACTCCGGGAGTACCGGCAGAAGTAAAAACTTGAACATTATCGGTAGACTCGATCGAAACCTGAATAATAAAACAGTAATAAAACTCATTTTCTTTCCATGTTTCAACAGATAGCGCTAGTAGGTTTCTAAAACGCAACTCTGGTCTGAAGCGATCGGCCAATTTTGCTTGGCCTCTGTTTGCATACTTACAAGTTGTGTGTGACCAGAAGTCAGGAACTCTGGACGACGCGAGTTTAACATTTTTTACCCATACAAAAGTGCACAACGCCGCTAAAGAAGATTTCACTTAAAAAAAAACTTTGCGTATCTTGCATGGAAACTAGACAATCGACCTAAATGCCGCGGAGGACAAAAAATGACTACAAGACAAGAGGCGGCTATTTTTTCAATGACAGTGTGATTTGTGAAATACTTTGGACTTCCGCTACGCCGTAGTACCTCCGCGTAGCAAAGTGCTACGCTTTGGAAGCTACGAGGCTTAAAAAATCTTAAGCTAAATATTTTACGTAGGCGCGTTTAGCCGTTTTAATATCAAATTCATCTTTACCAAAAAGCAAATTTTAATTCACAAAGGGTTGATGAATGAATTTTCTAATTCATGAAGCTTTGAAATTTCTCAACCCGAGAAGGTCAAAGTACCCACGTGTAAGAGACAACGAAGATTTGTAATAAAGTATCCATAATGAAACAGTAATTATATCAAAAGAACCTGCATTGTTCAATTTGTATTAAATTATTATGTGAAAATCTAAGAAAAAATTTCAATTACTTATTTTTTTATTACATTTATTATAATTTTATCAGGATTTTAATATTATATTATGTAGTTATACTGTAACACAAATCAATTACGAGATACCATAAAAATTGCATTAAAAAAGTCATGAAAATAATAGAAACCAAAATTTTCAGTACACCGCGCACCGGTGTCAATTTGTAATAATAAACTGGTACCTCCGACATTTCAAAAGTTACAGGAAAAAATAACACGCTGAAAAGTAACAATAAAATAAGTAGTTTGATCAACACACCCGGAAGAATGCTTATGTTATGATTCCTACAAAATCAAAATTCGTCAATGAAAATGTTCATAAAATTAAAATCTTACGCCATAACTCAAAAAGGAACAACTTCAAAAGGCAACTTTACGAAGAGACGTTATTTCAGAATAAGCCCACATTTAACATAACTCTTTGAGAGTCAAAGGGCGAAATACCTCGTAACGTAACGCAAAATAGATGACTGTTACAACTTCTGAGTCTCCCGGTAAGCATCCATAAACATTCTGTTTACATGCATTATGCTTGAGAATTTCACAACAATCACAAAGTTTGTGACGTATACAAACGAGTCGGTCGTACCGTGTTCGGATAAGTTTCTACTTTTGTGTCGTGTTCAGACAAAAGTTACTGAAACGAATAATAACGACAGAGGAAATATCTAGCTCAAATCAAGCAAGGTTATATTTTTTAAACTTGAATCACAAACGATGTTAGAGGCACATTTAAATGTTACAAAACTCTGAGTCGCTTGTCGATTCGAAACCCACTTGTTAAGAGAAAGTCAGAATCGTCTCACTGTAATAGGCCTCTTTCTTGTTCCACTGATCCCGATCAAAAGCGTCAGGTCATCGTGCCACTCTTCTTCCTCTCTCTTGAATATCGAGGAAAACCTACTAGCTGTCAGCATAAATCTCATTGGATGCATTCTGCACACGTGACCCATCCAGATAACTTTAATTATTTATTTCAATAGAAAGTCTTAAAACCATGATCGGTGTGCTATTAGGTGGTTTAAAAACTCTGACATCAAGATTCATCGAGTCGTAAAGTCAACTCGAATAACCCACTCGATAAGAAGAAAAGTTTAGTTATTTTATGTGTACAATCTTACAAGAGTTGAAAAGTTGTTCACGGTTGGCCTGCACTTGTTCTGACAGTTGATGAGTTGGTAGTGGTTGGTATTGATGCGATTATAGATATGACATTAATAATTTTGGCTATTCGTTACACGACCATATACCTGAGTCCAATACGGTATCTCGACACACGGAATCTCCGCTGATCTCGAAACACTCTATCTCGACGCACGGAATCTCGACTGATCTCAAAACACGCTATCTCGACGCAAGGAATCTCTAAAAACGACATATCGACGCACTGAATCTCGACGACCGAAATATCGAAGTCGTTTGCGGCGCCGATTTCCTACGGCTCCTACAAGCAAGTATGCAGTCGACAAAATATCTATGGGTTTGGAATAATTTGTAAGGTTTGTGTCCAGCATTAGAAGTTTCAGATGACTTGATTGGGAAAAAGAAACACACCGTTTCAAAATATTTGCACTTTATTTTAAATTTATTTTCGAAGGTTAAGTTTCGTGTACTACCTACTTACTAATAATGCCTTGTTTTATTTAGATATGTTTTTTCTAAGCCCTGTTAGTACAAGATGCTCTCTTTTATGTTCACTTTAAAAGGAAAACCCGACTTTGTAGGAAGTTGTTAAGGTTCAAAAGAAAGTCAAAAGGCACACTGAAGAGAGGGCAAAAGATTTTAAGAACTCTCAAAAAGGTGGATAATTCTTCTTCTATTTAATTTCTCATAACAAGATTCCTATTATTTCCTACGTACAGAAATTTTGAGTTCAAAGATTTGTATAAACAAACTTGTTTAACTGTTGAAGCAGAAACAAACATAAAAATAACTTTCTTGGAAATTAAAGTCATAAAATTCATTAATTTATATTTTAAGTTTAAAAACTTTTATCCTAATCTGAAATCTTGCTATTATAATACAAAATGCTGCTTTAAGATAGATCAAGTCTAATAAATTCCATTTGGACCTCTAGAAACCTATCAAGCTATCTTCCCTCAGTGCGACACAAAAGCTAAATTCAAAGCAGCTAAAGCGCTAATCCGTTCCTTAACCCTGTAAGCAAACGATTTGTCACAGTCTCTGGCAATATGTCGCAGCAAGGTGGCACGTACCACCCAGAGTGCTAAACGAGCTGCATAGTGGCTGCAATAGAGCTTTTAATGGTATTCATGCAGTAAACGCTTAAAATTGATGTATTTGCTGTTTCAATTCGTTACAGGATATAAATACGAATACATTATAGTTCATTCCAAAAAGTAATAAAAAGATGTTAAAAAAAGCGTTCAAAATTTTCTAATTACCTACCTACTATATTGGAAATTAATTAAAACCACTTCAAATAAGTAGAAAGTTTATTAGTTTGCCTTCGATCAAATGACAGAGCGATGGAACGGTATTCCGAAGGTCGCAGGTTCAAATCCTGCCCATGGCGATTTTAGTTTCTTACTTTTCATAAAAATAAAAAACTTGTGGACGTAAGTATATTGAAAGTACAAGGTAGGTAGGTAACTTTTGACAAAAACAAAAAAAGAAATCGGCAAATATTTATGGCTGAATGAAACACAATAGTCTGTCGTCCCAATTATCTTTCGCAGAATCGACATCTCCAATTATAATTCCGAAAATGTACAAAATATTCAGACTGAACAATACAAAACGAACGATCATTAAAAGAAATCGAAAGGGACCACGAAATCTCTAATTTTATCGTCCTGTAATTTTAAAAGGCGGCATTGGACTTTTTCAGAGGTCCGTACGAAAATTGGAAGTCAAAGTGAAAAGACCATCAAAAAGTTTAAATTCTCAGCAATAGGTATAAATAGCACCATAGATCACGTTGAATAATAAACAGATACATTCATTAGGAAGAATCCCAAAGCCATAACCCAGAACCCATCTCATCATCATCACATTGTATAATTTAAAGGTCACACGGCCATCTAAAACTACGGTATAATAAAATATATTACAACCAAAATTTGAAACATAGTTAGTTTAAGTAGAGGCCCCCCGTACGTAATATACGCAAGCCAACTACATTAGTCCAGTTGATCCTCAGTCCCCTGGGCACAATAACAGACCAGGCGAATCGACATTTTTAATACGCATCTTTACTCTGCCAACTGAATTCCCAATTTTTTCAGTCTTGGGATTTTCTTGCTATTGACATTGGTAAGTATTAAAAAAAGTTGAAAAGATCATCTGTGCTACGGATAATGTCAAAAATATAGGTAAGTACAACACCTTTGAGCGCTTGAAAACAAAACATTCCCACGGGAGAACTCTTTTAGCCGCAGGTCAAACCGCAGGGCGGAAAGCTAGTGGTTTATAAAAAAAATACGGATCAGATAAAGCTGAAATGTGTTACTTCAGATAGTCATTATAATTTCATAGCAATTAAGTTCTTACTACATTTTCGAATCATTAATCGATAATTCCTTTAGGATACGGAACCAAGCGGAAAGGTCCGATTTGCTATTGACTGGTTTTTTATTATAAGCAAAACCGACAACCGTTTTTAATAGCGAGGGATATTGGCGGAACTTCGACTAAGCTAATTTTCCGGGCCCCAGGAATGCTGTCAGAGATTCCTAGGGGAGAAAATCTCATTAAAAGGATATCTTCTTTTCTTCTCTGTAAAGAATATTATAATTAATTTCATGACATAGTAATAAGAAGGTACTTTAGATATGTTAACAATATAAAAATATGTTGGTTGGTGGGTCTTTAAATATAGAGGATACCGGCCTCGACCGGCAGAGTGGGTAACGAGGAATTTTCACTTACTCATACCTAAGTAGTACATAAGCGTTAGCTAAGTTTATCTTCTAATACTATGTGCATTGTGCGTGCATGTATATTGTATTGGCACAAACAAACCAACATTTTAATGAAATTGGTGATATCATTAAAAAAATAACTAAAAACAACTACGTTTTGACAGAAATATGCTTTGTTCAATCTATGCTTCAACCAAAACCCACTTTACGTTTTTCAAGTGTTTTCTCCTATGGTCATGCACCCAGAGCCTGTATCGATAGACCAGCCTGGTGTCATGGAAACCGGATGCCCCAATTTTTATCAGTTAAAAATACATACACGTATCAATCAACGTTGAGACCTCTATATATCAAACTTGTATCGGAACCACAGATCTATTTTAGAATAGACCACGAAACCTCTTCTATCTATGAGACCAAAAAGAGATACTGCTGATAAATAATAACTTAAAGTAGTTAGGTTGTTTTTGTGCACATAAAATAGATCAATTTGTCTTACCAACGACTGAATATTGAACAAGCTGGGTTGAGTAGTCTTAGCCGAACTCAACTTCCGATAGTTCAAGGGTAAGTATAGGGTAAATTAGGCACGAAAGTTATGTTATGACTGATGATGATTTATTTAAAATTGAATAAAAATATTATTATTATTATTCTTAGCCAATTTGATCCCACTGCTGGGCAAAGGCCAAAAAATATAAAAATATATTAATTAAAAAATTTAACGACACAAAAAGTATATTTCATGAAATGTATAAATGTTTTTAAAATTGGTATTGACACGTCATCGGAGGAGCATGAGCCAACTATGAAATAAAGAGTAGAGTATGAATAAGGTCAATTGCGTAATCTATTTTAAATTAAGTTCGTGATCGGGGCTATTCTAATCAATCCTGGTGGATATAGGGAATCCCACGGATCGACAAAATGAACTGCCCGTTTTTCACACGCGAACAATTTTAACAGGATTCGGGTTGCCCCAAAACTTGGTGATTAAAACTTTGCAAATGAGGGTACGTTCGAGGGTCAGTTCTCACCGGGAAGCGTCATGACATGATACGGCGTGAACTTTTCAAGAGCATGATACAATCATCGTAGAACTTTATTTACCCACCTACTTTGCCTTTGGCGTTAAGTCCGCCCATGTAACATTTTTGTGCATAAAGTAAAATAAATAAAAAATAAAATAAATATGCAAAAAGATTGACATTTCATTGACAGAACTCGAAAATTCCTTGCTGTACTGCGGGTGCAGCCTGTCACTTCGTGGTACAGTACAGCTAGATGCATCTTCAAGCAGCATAGCGCCGCGTTGCGTCGCGTCACTTCCCGGTGTGAACTGATTCTTATTTTCGGCGGCGCACAAACGAGATGTTAAAAATATGCGGCAACGTGATCTACACTATTAAGTTTTTAGTGGCTATTAAAATGAAATTGTAATTGTTGTGATAAAAACGGAAAGTATAATAAAATTAGCTGTGTCCGCGACTTTGTACGTCCAGTTTGTAGGAAAACACGCAGTGTCAAACATACTGAAAACGCTTCTGCGCGAGTAGGAGCAGCGCGCGCGGAAGCGTGTTTCTCATTGTCTGATTGATTGTTTTTGTATGGAAAACATGCTTCCGCGCGCGTGCTAGCAGATCTCGCTCCTACGCGCGGAGAAGCGTTTTCAGTATGTTAAACACTGCGCGTTTTCCATTCGAACTGGAGTACTTATTTTCACAAAAATATTCAATGTACAGACACGTCCCCATGCGCTGACTAATTAGTAAACACGTATGTAAATACGTTACCTATTTTCCTTGCAAACTTTGCTATTGAATGACTTTTTGCTTTCATTACATAATGTAATTCGAAAACCTCTATAGGTTTGCCTAAATACTTGATTTTAGATCGTGGTTTTACCAACGACTTATTGGACAAAAAGTAACCTTCAAAGAAATTTAAAATTCGTTTGAGCTTGTAATCATAGCAGATATATCACACACACGTCCCTACCTCCCATGCGCCTCCCAACACATGTGGCTCACAGTCATATAAAGTGAAAATGTTTAAATTAATCCCACAAGACCCAAGGAAAGAAAAACAAACCGTCCGCCTCATTATTTTTGCGCAAAAAGAAATGGTCTCTTACATTTCTTTTCATTACTCAAGTTTGAACAAGGAGTCTGCTGTAAAAAACTTTGTTTTGGACATAGATGTACGTTTTTAATATTCTGTCTGAAAACGCGTATATTATAACATTTCATGTTATTTGAAAAGGAAAAGAAAGCATAAAGTAGATATATTATTTTAGTACGCAACATAACATTTACATAACATTAAGTACTTACTAGACGTAGGTAGATACAAAATGCTGTCTTTCGTAACGAATGACGTCATTAAAATATTTCGTGATAAAATAATTTAATTCCTCAGAAATTAAGGTCCGATGGAAAGTATTTTTATCTCCATAAAGATTTTTAAAATTGAGTTTGAATAGTGAAAGCGCCACTAACTTGTACCTAATGTTGTGTCTTTGACTGACATATTTGTTTCAGATTTTGAGTTATAAATCGACCGCGAAAACTTTGCAGCTGTCACGTCGCCACTAATAGCTGTCATTGCTTCAATCGCTGTCAGTGTAACCATAGCCAAATTTTATTTTCTAATATCACTGCCTGAACAGTTTCGGCGGTTGCACCACAGAAGAGTAAATGGAGCTAGCGCCAGCGACTTTCTCTAATCAGTGGGTTGCACTGTATTTCCCTGTCACGTGTTAAATAATAGGTATAATTCAAGCAGTACCAATTATGCAGGTAGATAATATTATTATAGATATCAGACATAATTAATTACCTGCTCTATAACTATAATTAACCGTCAAGCCAGTGATTAGGTACACTAGATTGCCCTATGATTACTTGGTTTATGACTGTAAGGCTCGTATTCATAGAGCAATCTTAAGATTGGGAGCAATATTAAGTACGGATTCGACACGCCATTTTGTACAGAAATGACATTTGGATGATTTAGACAGTCTCAAGTGCTAGGTATTTATTATTACGGACCGTAGTGTAGATGGGAAAAGAAGACTATAAAAGTGACCACTTCTTGCAGTTTTTTTTTTTCAGTTTATATGGAGAGCAAGATAAAGAATTATTTCTTGCGAATAACGAAAATCTTAGTTTTTTTTTTTTTCAAATAACTTAAAGGTTTTATTACTTGTGGTGGCGCCACCTAACTCATCAAACCACTTTAAATGAATCTAAATTAGGCGTGTGTTTGGTACTCCTGAACGTAATCAAATAGGTCTCTGCTCTTGCTAGTTTAGTTAGTTTATCTAAGTTTGGCCTGATTCCATTGTGCCACACCTAGGCTTGAAGTAAGCTTGGTCTAGTTTCAAACTAGAGGTTTCAATTTAATCAGATGGCAACCTGGAAATGAGAACGCTTTGATGATGGATTAAGTTTTGTTTGAACTTATTGTTGTAAAAATATTTCGTAACCGTGTAATTTAAAATAATCCCTGTTGTCACTCTTAAAATAGAGAGGTACAGTAAAATATAAAGGATAAATAAAACGCGGGGCGTAAAGACGGCAAAAGATAGATATTTCATTGGCAGATCTCGAAAATTTCTCGCGGCGTCGTTTCAGCCTGTCTCTTCGTGGTACAACTAACCGCATCTTCAAGCAACTTCGTGCCGCGTCGTGTCGCGTTGCTTACAATATACAAACAGAGCTTAAAACACGGTTTAAAATAACACGAAAGCAGTATATTAATAGTCACGGCTCGCCGGTGTGATAGACAGGCAGACAAATGCTTTTTCAGTCAATCCTTCACGTCATGACGTCACGTAGACTGACGCCACGTGAACAACGTAGAGTTTGCAAATTAAACTTCGTATCAGAATAGTTTAACCAAAACATGCTTTTGTACTTTGAGAATATTATTTTGGAATCTGAATCTGTGGTGTTTGCCTGGCTTTATGCACAAACCAAATAGAGTGTATTTTTAAAAATGTACAATAGTCACAAAACTACCAATTAGTACGGTGATTATTTGATTTAATAATAAAAAACAACTTTTACTTGGAAACTAAGCAGGTAGAATTTATAAAAAAATTGCATAAGTGTTAATCATTTTTCACATGATAAAAAAACTAAAAATTGCGAACAAACTATTTCGTAACCTAACTTATTGACAGAAATACTTTTATTCCAGCTTAATTTCCATTTTAGCCCTTCCATATCCGCGGCTCAGTTCGAGGGTCACCGTTCTAACCTAACCTAACCTAACCTACTGAGTCGGATCTGTGTAGGATGTAATTTTTTTATTACATTGCGTTTTTTAATGAATCAAGTGTTTGACAATTTTATTTGCGAGCACTTTTTTATACATTTCAACCTAAATTCCAGGGGAAACTGTTTCTTGACAAAATGTTAATTTATATTTTTCTATACTAGTCAGTTTTCATCATAGTTCCAGTCACTTTTCACACATGTGACGTCACACGAGCAACGTGCACGGTTGAATTAAACTTCTATCCTAACACCGAACAACTTTTAACGACACGTAGCCAAGTTGAAAATGTTTTGAAAGCAAAAATCTGTAGTTTACCGGTGTTAGTAGGTATTGGCCTAAAGTGCAGTATAAGATTATAATTGAGGTTTCCATTAACTGGGCTATAAGGCTGTTTAAAAACTCTGGCACCATCGTCGGGTCGTGCTTCGATTCGAAAACCCAAAAAAAAAAAGATTAAATGAACGACCTCTAGTCAAGTACTCCATATTCAGTACAGTTTATTAAACTTAGTAGAATGTGACCCATTATTTCCCTACAGAGTAAATATAATTCAGGTTGAAAATGTGCCTTCTCCCTGGTGGCTCAGAACGTGTGTGATTCAAAGTCACATAAAGTGAAAATGTTGGAAATTAATCCCACAGCGATAAGAGAAAATAAGATCCCTTGGTTCATTACCACGAGACGTGAAAAGAAAATGTATTTGATACTTAGCTTGATCAAATGTTAATTAAAGAAGTGCATTGGTAAAAAAATGCACTGCTACCGACTGGAAAAAGTTTACAATATTTTCATCGGGCAAAAATTTGTTGATAGGTAGTACAAAACTTACTACATATTAACTACAAGGTACAGTCTAGGATCGATAGTTTAGTAGTCGTTTTTTTCTCTCACCAAGCTAATGGGCAAACCCTTAACCTGATCGTCTTTGTTTTAAGCTAACATTGTAGCTGACTTATCTGTCCAGAGGTGCTTTTTCTCAAAATTTTGATATCATACTTCGTTTCCAAAATATCATGCGCCAAAGTAAGTTTTTCACTAATTCGGCCATAACTATTTTCGTTTTGGGTTTTCTCGAATAATTATTTTTGCACCTTACAGCTGTTGTAAATACGCGTAGCTTTTGAGCCTTTTTTTAATCCATATCTTCATAACCCTATCGCACTTTTTCGTAAAATGGGGCCTTATACTGGAGTCTGGAGCAGCGAAGGCCTTCCGTTACGCCCGGAAACTGGAGTGAACGAAAAGACATTTCCAATGTCAAAATACAGGACAAATAGACAACTGTATTATTTTTAAGAAGAAAATAGAAAGAGGATCCTAATTCGCGATGACGTAAACGAATCGCGCTCCTTTTTGCAACATTAATGGAAGATGGGATATTCTATTGTCAATATTGTTCTCCGAATAAATCTTTAGGAGAGACCCGATGGGGTCCGGAAAATTAACTTAGTCCGGCTCTTTCAATATCTTTTGCTTTTAAAAAAACCTGACGTTAAAAATTGTATTCGAGAGTTGGTATTTCCGTTGGATTGCTTCGGTCTTTCGATTTTATGGATTCAATTTAGTGTGCAATACGATTTTTGTATTGAATTGAGTGTATTAATTGACTGCTCGTATAAAACAATGGACCGACATAGTAAAAGATTATCGTTTCTATTAAACGAGTTCATGATGATTTGGGAATAATAGGTAAATTCGTCACGGGGTGTTTGTCGTGTTTCTAAGTATAGTAATTCAGTGCAATTTTCAAATCGGATTTCACTGTTTTAGACAAAATTATAAGTTATTTGAGGTAAATTGATATTTGAATAGGAGTTCCTATTAATTTAGTTGATTTCAATTAATAATTCCAATGGCAGGTTAATTAATTACTAGATATAACTGTTATGCGCAAATATAGACAGAGTTATTAATTGTGATTGCTTTGTAATTTACTTAGTACAAATCGATCAACTAAAATACTTCCATTTTATCTCCATTAAAGGTAGTGTCTGTTTTAAATTTTACTTTTATGGTAGACTAGCTGGTGCCTGCGACTTCATTTGCGTCAAATTCATGATAATGCTTAAACAATTATTTAACTTTCTTTGTGAAAGTCGAGGTAACTATTAATAATTTGCAATGTTTTTACTTTTTATATATAATAATATACGACATCATCATCATCATCAGCTGAGACGTCCAGCGGTATATAAATATTATTTCCCCAAGGTTTTCCAACGACAGAGCACGGTTTTGAACCGACTGAAGTAAATGTAGGTAGGTAAGTTACAAATTAAAAATACCTACTATAAATAATTATCCCCCTAAGGGGAGTGCAGAGCTGCAGCGGTGGCGCCATTAGTTTTAAATAAATCAATTGTATCTGAAATACAATCATTTTCATAAATATTTTACGTTTTGCGGCAACCGCAAGTATTTCTGCATTTTATAACCCATAATATCATAAGTCACACTTAGCACAAAAGCTATGTATTTACTGTAGCGTTCACTTACAACGGTTTTATCATACTACTAATTTCGCCGGAGGCATTAGAATGCACGGTGGCTCAGCGGTTAGAGCAGCGGCACGGTACGTCGAAGGTGTTCGAATTCCTACATTACGAAATTTTTGGTAGCCCGATGGTGTAGTGGATAGGGCCGCTGTCTCCTGTGCAGGGGGTCGTGGTTCGAATATTACCACGTACCAATCTACCAATGTGTTTTTCGGTTTTCGAATTTCATATGCACGTTTATTCGTCGCTTTTACGGTGGAGGAAAACATCGTGAGGAAACCTGCACACACCTACGATTAAATTCAAAGGTTGTGTGTGAAGTCAACCAATCCGTACTGGGCCCATGTGGTTGACTAAGGCCCGATCGCCCTATTCAGGGTAGGCTCGTGCCACTCGGTGGCGTATTTGAGCTGATGGTGATATTTAGATGCTTTGTGTCAATAAATTAAACATAAAAAGAAAATGAATGAACAACTTACAGTTTTTTGGGACATCGTCCATAGACCCTGTATATACCTAAATGTCTACATGCTTGCTGAGTTCTAAGCTCGACAAGTTGTGTCAGTATCTCCTGCCAGCATACGGGCTACGGAGGATGAGTAAGTTCCGCCATTTTGTACATAATATCTTAGGCAACTTAAACTATTATGCACAAGATGTTCCAGGCATCGGTAGCTCTAATGTCAGGGAACAGGTGTTGTTCCTGAGTAGATTGTGATCGCTCGTTTACTAGTCAACTCTAAAGTCATCTCGTTTGGTGAAGTTGCTAACTAACTTCGTCGGGTCATTGAACTGTAGTTTCTAAGAGGTACTTGGCTGGTCCTAGGGTAACTCTGGATACGACATTTTGCCAAGTTTGGTGGAAACACTGCGCCAAAATACGATAAATAGCTACTACTATAATATTCCTATGTTTCGTAGTATAGGATTACTAATTATAGAAACAAAGAGGGAATTTTACCCAACAATGGGAGAGATTAAAATTAAAATTACTATTTTGGCTCTGTTCACAAACTGCGATGCGGCATCTCATCACACAAAATTGCGAGTTCGCACGAACGACGCATCGCAACGCAAGAACTAGCGAATTGATTCGCATCACACATTATTCCTGCGGTGTTACTTATATCATCCGAATCGTAGAATGGGTCTACCTTGCCGCACGAATTTATTTATCTACTTATTATTTTGTCTCAGTATTTCTTGGAAGTTGAAATATCTAAGCACTAATGGTGTTGGATTTTCACTGTGCTGATAGCTCGTTTATTTTAATTTCAAACTTAATACTCACACAAAGAAAGCATCTGCTGTAGAAAATGATCTGAAAAGAGAAAAACATTGTGTTAAAAATTTGTATTTTATCTGGCTTTTACCTTTAAGAGAAAAGGTAAGTCATAGGTAAGTACTTTGTATGTCAAATAAAATATTCATACGAACAGAGCAGTTTTGTTGGTAAGTGGGAATCATATACCAAAATATTCTTAAACGACTTCCAAAAAAGGAGGAGGTTCTCAATTCGTCGTGAACTTTGTCTTTTATTTTCCTACTAGAAGAATAACAAAAAACATTAAAATTTGTGCTTGTGATTGAAACTTTCACCAAATTCTTTCAGGAAACGAAATAAATATCGCTTCCACATACAGAATTAACACCTCGATCAGATGATTTCCTTACACCCCGTATATTTTTCGGTTGATGGGCTCAATTTTCATACACGAGCGATTTAAGCTTGTGAAACATAAATACGAGAAGTCACGAACGCAAAATAGGACTGTAACAGTATATTTTCTTATTGAGTGCGTTTTTCACGTTGACATACATTTATTCAAAGAAAATAAGTAACATACAAACAAAAAACAAACACGACATAATTACAATGAAAGAAAAACCAACAGAAAATAGAATACTTATCACACACAATTTACAACAGTTACCTACTTACTACCTATGAAATGGCTTTTACAGTTAATAGGCCTCTGGTTTGTGTATAATGTAACGAACACTATCAAAGCCATCGACCAGCAATAACGGATGGCCTTCAAAGCAGGGAATCATTTTTCTTACAAACATACAACTCAGCCTGCATTGTCCTTGCTACACCGGAGACAATTTCACAAAATATAAATTAACAAAATATCCACTTTGTGTTCTCCACGTAGGAGTCGAACCCAAGACCTATCGGTACTTCATGGTTGAGATTAAGTACGGAGGTTGTTTTATAGGACAGTAACAGTAAAAGCAATCATTGAATTCAAACTTCTAACTGTTTACAAATTCAGTTAGATGATCGTAAACAGCGCCTCGCGACAAGTATTGTGTGAATAACTTTATAAATGATTATTGAGCCTTTAAATACGACTTAAAGAATATGGGTCAGTTCACACCGAGAATCAGCTTGAAGATGCATGTCACTTGTACCACGAAGTGATAGACTGCACTGCGCTGCGTAGCTTAATTTTCGAGTTATGTCAATGAAATATCATCTTGCTTAAAGTTCCACATTGTATCAAGCTCTTGAAAAATCAGCGCCGCGTCGCGTCGCGTCGTTTCCCGGTGTGAATTGACCTTTAATATGGTGCTGGACAGCCGCTTTTAATAATGAAGCAGTAATTTAATTTCAGTTATATTTTGTATTTCTATTGCGTACAAAACAACTGAATTTAAATGTTGTCCCGACCGAGAAGTTGAATGAGAAAAAGTTACTGATATCTTCCAAATAACAATCCTAAATGATAAGTTAGTAATAGCCAACTTTTAAACAACGTAAAAGAAAATACTCGTACGCCTGTTCTTCAATCATAGCTTCAGTGCTATAAAAAGCTTATAAGAAAAGCTAGGTGATATAAAATAAGATTTATACACGATAGTAATGAAAGCGCCACATGGAGGGACTTTCAATATTGTCGACCATCAAATGTCACTAGAACGAATCGTAAAGACCCTATTCAATAGTATTTTATTTCTTTCGCTAGTGCGTAGGTAGAGCACAGGTTATAACTACCGAACATTGAGAATAACATTTTATGTAATTCCTAATAGGATTTTGAGCATAATCGTACGTAAAATCATGCCTACATTCCCAAGGCTGAGCTCTAACTAATTGATTTTAAATTATTGACAGAGATTTTTGTATTTGTAATTTTTGCTTTAATAATCATAAGTTAGAGCACCACAACTGGATTTTCAATCACCCTTATCAAAAATCGCATAAAATATATACTCGTACGTACATTCAGTTATACTGTATTCTTTACGTAACCATAAATTTCCAGCACCCTTTTCACTCGCCCTAAGCCAGTCCATCAATTGGTTGTCAGGCTTCAATAGAGAGCTCTATATCAGATCTATCTGTGTATAGTACGATTTCCTTTTGAATGTTTCCGATATTTGCCGAACGGTGATCATCATCATCATTTATATTTTTTGAACATCTTCTCTTTATATTCGTATGGCATTTTGGTTTTTCGATCGATGTGAAGGTTGCTCACATAAATGTGTATGGTGAGAAATACAATACAAAACATAAAAAAATTATCACGAGGTAGCCATACAGAATGTCTAAGGAAAGGCAGTGGTCAAATGTGACGATCATTATGTACACAAAGTTTTTTAGCCTGGCTTTTTTTAAAAAAAACTCTCTACGTTATACTATTTGATTTACACAAAATGCGCAAAATATTCACGCCATCAGCTAAAAAAACATTACTGCAAAAATAAAATAATTCAGTATGTGCTCGTAATGGAATAAAAAATAGAATTCATATTTAAGTAGGGTTCTAAAAGCGGTTCATTTAACTTCAGGGTTATAATTTGATGCATGATGTTGCCAACTACGAATATTTATTTACTTGAATAATTTAAGCATTATTTTATTGTCAAAAAACTGATGTTACCTACAAACATTTGCTTATTAACAATAATAGAGCTTTGCATAATGCTAGAATGAAAGCTAAATCATGTCACCATATTTTTATTACTTATTCAAAGTTTTAATTTATGATATTTACGTATAAAAAGGATTAAAAAAAATTACTAAAACAGATACATAATTAAACAAAAGGACATAGGTAAACCCATAATAGGTTTGTCTCGATGCCAATCCACGTTAGACGTAAGTATATAAAAGAGTAGGTACAGTGAGAGGTACTTATGTCATACATAATGACAACATTTTGTTAACTCAAAAAGATCCCATAAGGCTCTCAAAGGTGCGCTACAATCCCTTTATGTATTTTTATGTCAATACCTTTTACACTAAACAGATCTAATTTAAGTGGAATTTTCACATGACCTTAGAATGTTCTAACCTTATGAAACGTACATCAACCTGATTGTTTAATCATTTTTGTTATTAATTTTACTTAAATCCAAATCTAATTTTGATGAGAGATTGGGATTAAAAATTGGAGCTGACGTCGTCTTGTAGAATTAAAAAATTAAAAGTCTTTTTTGTACAAAATCAACATTTTTAAGCTACAACATGATTTATAATCACTAGAAATTACTTTTTTTATATATATTTTTTTTCTCTCAAGTGAACCCGCTGTTATTTATTTCTGATCACCCATCATAGGTAGGATACGAGTAATGCCGCGTTTTGTATTATTATGTTATTAAGTTTAATAATGTTCTTATTTAATCATTATTTATTTATTTTATTAAATAATTTATTGTAAACTGCAACATACAAAGGGAAAATACATAGGAAAAAATACATAACAGGCATTACGTATCTCTAAAAAAAAAACTGACAGCAGAACTACAGAAGTAAAATAGCAAGAAACGATACACTTAACAAGTAGATAAATTTGCGTAAGTAAAAAAATTTTTTAAATGTAATTTTGCAGTTTATCTAAAAAAATATAGTGAATCACAGCATTCAAATTAAAATTCTGTTTATAAAGGATTTATTTGATACGTAACCTTTTTCATAAGTTCAAAACTGATAAATAAATACTTTTGATAATTATATAGTTTATTCAAATTAATATGCTCTGAACTAGTGGCTGTCCCAATTAGTAAACCATTCAAAAATAGAAGCTCAACTATAATTGGACTTAATTTAATAAATTTAGGATAGCAGATAGGTAAATTATTTCATTCATAACAAAGAGTAGGTAGGTACTCACTGTTCCATTTAAAGAAGAATAATAATCGTGACGTTTAGATATGTAATAAACGCAGCTAGAAAGTGTCCAGCAATTATTATTACTAGCCAATTAGATCGCACTGCTGAGCAAAGCCTCCCCCGCGGTCAGCAATTATCACATATTAATATGCGTTATCGTTAATGTACCTACCTACATGACCTTTTGACGCAAGGTAATTCATTTCGATTTAACTATAAAAATATTACAATAAATATTTAATATTTTTACTCACAACAAAATTCATAGAATTTACAATAGCACTAAGAGATTCTTTTCTTACTAATACCGAAAGAGATTGCTTTTTCATTACAAAAAAACCGGCCAAGTGCGAGTCGGACTCGCTCACCGAGGCTTTCGTACCAATTGGGGGGTATGCAAAGCAAAAATCACCGAGACTTTTTTCACATAAAAATATGAACTAGACTAAAGAACAAACTGAACTTTGCTGTTGTCTCCATACTAGATATAGGGAGAGGACTGCAAAAATAAGTTTGTAATGACAAAAAACCTTTTTTTTTTCGTGATGTATGAACAAATTTACAGTTTTCGGATTTTTTCGTTTGATTGTGCTATTATACACTGCTTCTTTCCAAATATCATGATTGTAAGTCAATGGGAAGTACCCTATAGGTTTTTGAATCTTGAGAAGGGCAATATTTATTTTTATCTTAATTTGCTAAAATAAAAGTTAACATGGTTCCGTATACCCTACCCTCGTCACTGTCAAAGACAAAGGACAAATCAAAAAAAAGGAAAACTCAGTAATTTAATGTTTTACCCTAATTTCGTGGAAGTAGTAGCGGAAGTTACATATTGGTAGCAATTCGTGGTTGCAAAATACACGACTTAACTAATATAAGCCCATACCTGTCACTTGAGAGAATAGAACAGGAGACCTGAGATTAAACATCTGTAGGCACGTCTTACAAAATGTTGTGTCCCAAGCAGATAATGGCGTCGTTGCAAGACGGGACGTATTGAAAAAAAAAGAACATTCTTTTTGATATAATAATGCGCTTTTTATGAGTTTGTTTTTTATTGTATTATGTTTTATTTTCAATGTGAAATAGGTAATTTAAATATGACCTACTTTAATCCTTTTAGCTCATTTTGTTTACCGATAAAAGGCCCATTAATTCTTAAGTTCATTGAGCGTCGAACGTGTTTCCGCCATTCTGACAGGCTTAGAATTAAGTCATTTAAAAAGTAATCTATTATTTAAAAAAAGCCAACTGCGCAAAAGGTGAACTTTAAACTTAGAAAACATTTTTACGGTCATTCAATTTAAAATGAGAGAGGGCTAAATTTACCTATTCTATAATACCCCTTAAAAAAATTTGGCGATTTTTTTCCACAATGTGACGTCTGGTTATCGCCATATTGAATTTTCATTTCTCTCGTAATCATTGTTTGACGAAAATATGCGCACGCTTTTTGATCTTTAGAATGCCACAAAGGATACCTACATACAGACAGATACATTGGGTAATAAACACAACCCTTCTGTGTTTCGCCCAGTCGGGTAATAAAAAGGGGCTCAAATGAGGAGGGTCTTATTGTATTAAATCTTAATGGACTTGCGAAAGATTCAGCGTAATCTCGAGCCGTCTGCCAGTTATTTGAGCCAGTTTCTAGCCAGTGACTTGCAATTACAACTTTATACTTAATCAAAGGCTGACTGGAATAAGTTGACAGTTTCGAGTGGCTGGGTCAGAGATAAAGATAGTTAAGCAGATTTACGGATTTTGATCTGAAATCAAATCGAGGGATAAGTATATCAGATAAAAATTGCATGTATCAGACAGTAAAAGTATCAGTACCTAAGCAAAAATTTAGGAGAAAGGAATTAGCGATATTTTACTTATACCCCCATCCGATATTATCGCATCTATCTGTCAGACCTCCATACAATCTGTCAGATACCTAGGTGATATGATAAATGATGGCTTTCGCGACTTTATTGCGGCTGAATGCTACGGGGGCAGGTGTAATGTTTAATGTTTGTATAATTTAATATAAACATAGTATAGATAAAGATAGGTAGGTATATAGAGCGAATGGAAAATATAACACACCTCCTTTGTAAAAGTGTGTCACATGACTTAACAGCCATGTGGATGCGGATCCATTCATGCGTAAACCAAGCACACTCATAATATTGAAACGTTCAAAAAGACATTTCGAACTTTTTCCCACTAAACGCGGCCCACACAAATCCACCGACACGCCGACAAAATGTGAACACAAATACATAATAAATGTCTTCTAGCATGATTGATCATCTGGGGTGATAGCTCAGATCTGAATCGGAGTAGGTAGGTAGATACCGCAACCATGGGACGGAATACGCCCACTAGGCAGAACACCACCCCGATGATCAGACGACATTGTCTCTGTTGTGGGAAAAAGCTGGATGCAGATAGCACAGGATCGGTAAGAATGGCGCCTAAAAGAAGAAGCTTATACTCAGCAGTTGGCCAATATACTAAATATAAAAATTGGGCCAAAACTACGATTTGAGTCGAGTCTTCGAGTTGTTAATTGTGAAATAATGACTTGTAACAGGTACGACTGTCGCCACCTGTTGACTGCAGCTATCAAAGTTTCGACTTCAGCCGTCGCATGTCAACTGCAGCTGTTACTACTTATCGACTGCAGTTACAGTCGACGGGTGGCGACAGCTGCAGTCATGGTACCTGCAGTTAGATAGTGCTGTTTGTCTGTATGAAACCTTAGAGGTTGCGTGTTCTACACCAATCTAGCTCTAAGGCACTACGGAACCCAGGATTTTTCGGGCTCTCCCCGGCTTTTACGACAGTCCAAGGCTGTGACGTTTTATGACATGATCCGCTGAATTGCTGGTGCGCGCTGATAAAACGGGCGATCGATTCTGAAATCGCCCGTTTGCGCTTTCTCATGAAAAATTGTGTAATTTCATGATAAAATGACCTGCTTATTGCTAGGTGTTTTTTTTTCTCCTGTAAATAAAGAAATCCAGGTATAATCAGCAGATAATAAAAGAGGTTTGTGATAATAATGGTATCCTTGTGATAATATTGGTGGTGGTGAAACGTGTTCAGCGGTTAATTTTTTGGTGTGAATAAAGTCATAAAAAAGTGAAGCTACATCGATTTCCGTCAGAAGTTCACGCCAAAATAGCTAAATGGTTTTGAATGAAATTATGTACAATAATAATTATGATTATTACAAAGTAACAATACTGCTGTACTTTATTTAAATGCTAGCTTTCCGCCCGCGGTTTCATCCACGTTTAATGAGATTTCCCGTAGAAATGAAGGTTTTCCCGCAATGAAAAGTATAATACGTCCTAAAACAGGACCTAATCTACATGTGTGTGTACTTGTTATTGTTACAGTGAAAAATAATATTTATAAAAACCAAAGCCAGTATCAAATAGCTGAGCTTTAGTTTGAATAATCATACTATTCATACATTTATGGTTAATCATACTTACAAGAATAAAATTGTGAAACAAATAAATAATACAAAAAAAAACCTACTTGTGTGTGCCAATTTTCATTCCGATCCATCCAGTAGTGGTTGAAGCGTGATTGAGTAACAAACATCCTAATATCCAAACATCCAAACTTTCGCTTTTATAATAATTAAGTAGGAGTATGATGGTTCAAGCCTCAATTTACATCGGCCGACAATGTTTTACACACGGAACCCCACATCAAGAGAAGCTTCCAAATTGACGTGTGTAGCTACACAAGAAGATATCAAATTTCGTTCATTAAGGCAGGAATTCCGTAGGTATAATAAAGCTGGAATTCTAAGAGCAGCCGGATTTGAGGAAATTGTACCAAATTTAGGTGCTCTTGTTAAATTTTGATTTACTTAATAAGAATTTATTTACATAATATCACCCAAGATGTACTAATTGCCATAGCAATGAAAGTTATGAAATAAGAAAGTTATTTACTTAAGAAGCGTCGAAAAATTTCCTTGATTAATTATGCTACAGTACTTAAAGGAACCTGATAATTATCAAAATTTTAAATATTATAATATTTTCACATAAGCATTTTTCTTCCGACTGTCCAAGAATCAGAATCCGAGCAAAGCGAAACCTATAATTAGGGATTTTGTAAACCATGCATATCGAAACTCTAGCATAGCGGGAAGAACCGTGTAAGTAGCATGCTAAAAATCTCTAATAAAAAAATCTAATTTTATGATCATAATAGCCACTGATAAGTCGCAGGATTATGATAAAATCAGGGATTTGATCAAAAAACTAGGATTTTGATAAAATTAAGTAGGTAATCATTGTCAATGTCGACCTTGGGTTTTTAAACAAAGTCCTAGTTTTTTATCAAAACACAGATATAAATTGAAAGGAAGAAACCTTGAACCTGCGACCTTCGGAATGTGCAGTGTGGTAGCTGAATTGGTAGAGCGACGGAACGGCATTCCGAAGGTCACAGGTTCAAGTCCTGCCCGAGGCGAATTTATTATCTCTTTCTTTCATATTAAATGAAATTAAAGCACTTTGACAGCAAAAAATCCTCAAAATACAAAACTCAGATGTTGTCATAATCCTGCGACATTATTATATTGGAATTTGGTCATTATTCTGTTTCCGTTGAACAAGTTCTTTATGATATACTTGGATGAGGAAAATACTTATCACTTAGGTACACTTAATAGTCAGCTGCTACAATTCGTGCATATTGTTTTAAAAAACACAGAGTGGAAATAGACAACGATTTTTTTAAAGGACTCTTATTACTTTTGAATACGGCTTAAATTGGTCTAATTAAAATGTCGACGGTCGAGAAACCTAAAATAGTGGCGCTAGACTTTGAACCGTATGTGAAATTCATAGAGTCGAATTTTAATAAATGTTGCGTTTTTAACCATTCAGTGTACGTACGTAGGCTGACCCGACGCCCAAATTCCTTTTCTTAGTACTTTATCACATTCAGCCATCCTCAATCCTTGTTAGATTAAGTAAAGTTAATTATAGCATTTCTAGTGTTTAGAACCTTTGTTTAAAACATTGCAAATATTTTAAATTATTACTTCCATGGTGGACTGGGAGTGATAGAAAAACATAGAATGTGCCAGCTGCATCTCCTCCCGGGCATGCTGTAAATATAACATAGCAGCACTGGTTAATCCAGTTACAATAACTAGGGTGAAACCTTTAACATAAAATAAAAACTTACTAGTAAAAGTCTAAACTAGCTGAACTAAAATCAATTACGTGTGAAAGCGGCCTTAATACGACGTGGAACCAATTTAGCGAAAGGATTTCATACATCGCGTGGAGTTAGAAAGGGTCTTAATTTAGGATTAAATGAAAGGAGAAATGAATCAGACAGCAATTTCTTGGTTTCTTAGAGTTCTTCAATAGAATTTCTAATCAAAAGGGTTTAATGGAATCATTTAGCTCTACTATCTATGTATATAGTACCTTTCCGCTCCATTTGTATGGCTTTCCTGATGAAGGAAGGAAGTCACTCGTCTTAGAAGACCCTTAAAATTGTGACCGTTATGCACGGTACCCCATTACTTCTGGTAACTTAATAATAACAAGACCCAATATGAATGTGAGTACAAATTGGGCCTAAAGCTAAAATAAACATTTCATTTACGAGTTTGACACTGTTTAAGTCTTATTTGAACTAATGGCGGGCGGTCCCTTTGTGAAATATTTCGTTACGTCTGACTGAACGGCCAGTGGGGAATAATATTGTTCGCAACGTTCGTAATTAATGGTGAATTGATAGAACAGTACAATTTACTACACTTGGTTGACGATTCTGGCAAACTTTGTACACAATTATGTATTTTGTTTAAAAATACCTACCTACAGGTTGGGCTGATCATCAAAATCCTGTCAAAAATGAATAAATCTCTAATCGATACAGACATCTTGAGACATGTTAAACCTGAAAACTTTTATTTGATAAGTAAAATTTGTTCTTATGGCAATGCTATTGATTCGTGGAGGGCACAACTTAACTAAATCTAGACTAAAATTATTGCCGTCCCTTTATGTTCTCTCGTGATAGAAAATGACAGGTATAGACTTATATTAGTTAAGTCGTGATTTTTGCAACTACGAATGGCTACCAATGTATATACCTAAATGTAAAATTTTGTTTCAAACTTTATTAAATCCTACTTTTTGATGTATTTTGTTGACATAGGAATATGGGCGAAGCACTCATTCATAAATCCGGTGTGTTTTACCTTTTATAACATGGGTCTGTAATATTTCAACAGACTTTATCTAAAGTACCTAAAATGGTTCCACAAAGGATTTTACCTTTAGAGGGTCTGTAATAAAATACCTGAAACCAAACTCTGTTTATTGCAGACCTATAAAAAGTAAGGCAAATAAACCTCGTTTTAGTGCTGTGCCATTAACTGTTATCGATAGACTATTTTGTGCGGGCGAAATATTAAGTACTCTTAAATAGGCCTTAATTCCTGAGGAGCAAGTCTAACTTAAGAAAATAATAATAATAATTTCTTACGTAACTTTTATTTATCTAGTGAAAGTTTTTCAGTTTCGTTGACTGAGCACTTTGCGTTAAGCGGTCCCTTACACCTGATATTTTAACTGGTAACGCAAAGTGGTAGAGGTTGCTCAGTCAACGAAACTGAACAACTTTCACCAGGAAATTCTTTCAGGAAAAGAAAATATTTTATGACTTTCCCATTCAAAATGATCACCTCGAAGATCATTTCCTGGACAAAGTTGTAAAGTTTCATGAACTATGCAACCTCTATCAGTTTGCGATAAGCCGTGGGATTGTGCGTAAGTAACATGTAATAATATAATTATGCTGACTGAACAGTGTTTTAAAAAACGTAATATTCAATGCAGAGAATAAAAAACTGTATGATAAATGATAACAGAACTATCGACAACACTGCAACACTACTTTAGCCTTACAAAGATAAAGGAATGGTTACACGCAAACTGATTTGAATTTTGTTTCTGGGTCACCCAAACTTAGTTTTACATACCGGAAGAAGATTAGGGGACATCCGGATTTTCAAGATTCTTTTGTTATTTTGGTTCGTTTGACATCACGCAAAAGGTAACTTATGGAAGTAATCTTCCGTCATAGTGCGTTTATTCGAACAGATTTTAAGTACCCTTAATGCTACAAGAATAGAGTCGACGATTAAACGAGCTTAGCCTCAATTATTTCCGGTGAGAAAATAAACATGCCTAAAATATAAAATAATAATTAAGTAAATTAACAGCTAACACACTAATGTTTTTCTATTAGTATTATCTGACTCAACATAACGTCCAAGATATATTACGTATAGGAGGTATATTACGTTAAAAATATTATTAAGCAACATAGAGTCAGGAATTTGTTCCTACTAGATAAGACAAATAGAAAAATAAGCGATAGAACACAAAAACAATGATTTGTATACTAGACTAAAACAACTCGGTTAGTTACATCAAAATGTCACGTAAGTACATGATTGGAATGGCATTTATGAATTTATGTACATACATACAATATCGTCACACCTTTATCCTTTAAGGAGTGGGCAGATCGCAAAACGCCTATCGAATGGCATCTTCGCCACGTCTGACAAAAATATTAAACGAAAGTTAAGATTTAAATGTGAATCGCTATAGTGAAATCCTATCGCCTAAAATACAAAACGCAATACTTACTACTCCTCGAATCTTAGCTTAGAGATATTGACAGGTCGCAGTGGCTGTTGGGCTGGATGGTCCAACCCCTTCATTCCGAATTCTTGAATCCCTTTGCTAGTTGTTACAGAGTGCCCAGGAGGAGAAGCAGCTGGCACATTCTATGTCACGTGCCACTAAAAACCTTTTATACAAAATCCTCGCCGCAATCCGAAGTGTGGAGGCATCTGTCACTTATATCACTTACGTTTTGCGTGCGACATGGAAACACACTTTATGTTCAACTCGTTTGTCATTCCCACCTATTTACTGCAGACAAAGTGGTTTGTATTTTGAGAATGTTGTTGATTCGTACTTTTTATGTTCTTATTAGCTTTTCGCCCGAAGTTTCACCTGCGTTAATTAGTTTTCCCGTGTAAATGAAGATTTTCATTTTGTATAGAAGGTTTTCTTTTCGTATTTTGGCCTATGTTCCTTAGGGAAAGTTGTTCAGATTCATAGGCAGATTCTCACCCTAGAACGCATATACCCTTATTGAAAAGGCAATAGTTGATTGATATCCCGTCATTATTAGTATCAATACTTACGTGAAACAAAAGTAAAGAGTCAATCAAGAGATGATTTGCTTGTTCTGTTGTAATGTAATTTAGGTAATACTGGTTAATAGTCTTACATTACAGAAAAAGAATACGCATTTAGCAACGTAAATTTTAAAGATTTTACCTCATATATTTTATATAGGTGAAAGTCAGTGCCTAACAAAAATAGCTGTGGTCGGAAAAATTCGCCCCCATCAACCCGCCAATCCCCATAGTTGAGAAGTTAAGAGAAATATTTAAAATAAGATAAGAGAAATTTATAGAATATAAAAATAAATTGCTAAGCTGAAATTTTACTTTAATCTTGCACGAGAAGATTCACTAGTGAAGGTACTAACTACCAACTATTGAGTATAGATACTAACTACCAACTATTGAGTATTTTGTTGTCCCAATCACCAATACAACAATATAAACCAAGTACCTTAAGGTAAACAAATTTATAGGACAATAAATTTTAATCTTAAGGGGGCGCCACTGAGCTAAGCGTTCCACCCTAATGCTTTAAAAAAGAAATTTTGTTTACTAATCTCAACTTATCTCTTTTGCCTTTTTTTTAATTAGACGGGTTTGCTCTTGACTCTAGACTAGACACAAGGTCAGGGATGACAGTGACAGATTCGACGATGGAGTACGCTCTCCCAGAGATGCCTGTTTAGCCTTATTCAAAGGCAAAGGCATACCTACTATATATCAGGCTCTGGAGCTTAGGAAGCATAATGTTACTTAAAACCACGTATCAAAAAGCAAACCTCCTGATGAGCTCACACATTCACACTCCATTACCAAAAGCTACATTAAACCACAAACACGATCACTTCACGCCTAATTAAGACTGTCCAATGGAACCCAAACGTTTGGAATTCCTACTGAGCCAAGCCGACCCAGCCAACAATAGAGAAAGGAAAAGATACTCCAGCTAATGACTACACCCATCAATTTAATTAACTCCGTACGACTTCGAAAATAAAACCGTTCCAAACGCAGATCAAGATTAGAGGAGATTATGCAACCTCTTCAAACTATATGTATCTAAGGCCCGTATTTATAATCAGCTCTCAAGAGTGACAGCGAGTTTGAGTTCGTATCAGAAATGTCATTCCAGTACAAAATTTCCTGTCAAATCCGCACTCAATATTGCTCTCGATCTTGAGATCGCTTTATAAATACAAGCCTAAGAGTCAAAGATCTAGCCACATTGTAAATAAGTATTATGGCATTATGGAGAGGCTTTCAAGAATAATCGTAACACTAAATCAAAACTTGTAAATTAAGCAGTACTTTCTCTAGCAAGTCATGTATCAAAGCAAAAAAAAAATAGGCACCATTTTGTCGCCCAACAGTATTTTGTGATATTTATTCATCTCAATATTTTAAGTCTTAGAGCGTTTTTTTTATTGATTGATACACGTATAAGTGCTAAATATATCCAAAATATGAGGCTTGTGTTGTGATGGACTCAATATTCCGATCAGAATTTTGTTCAAAAATGTGAAGTTAAACTAGACCGACTTCCAGTATCTACTTCAGTGTAAGTCTGAGTTGCCAAAGAACTGGGTCGAATATTTCCTTCAGTAAAAACGTAATTTGGTGAAAGAAACCAAGAGCGAGGGTCTGTTTTAGTGTTGAGAGGAAAAAGTTCTTACCCGTGATAAAGAACCGATAAAGGCAACGAGAAATCGATGTAAAGAACCATAGGTGCTTTGTTACAAAAGTAGGTTAGATTACTCGGAAAAATATAAAAACGGCATTGTTTCTACTCATGAAATTGAGTTAAATACAATAATTTCGATATAAAAAAAATGCGAAAAGTTTCTTGAGGCGGGTTGGTATTCTGCGTTTTCCCACAAAAAAATTACGCGAAGATACATTACCCAAGAAACAATTCAACGAGATAGGTATCGCATACTCAGAAGACAATTTATTTTAATGTACATTAATTTATATTTCGTTTTTCGAGAATTATCTTCGTATACCTTCGTATAAGTTTGGGACAAAAGATTTTAAACTACTTATTCTTGGAACTTAACCCAAATAATTTAACCCGGAGTTAAGTTTGTTGAACCATGAGGCGAACCTCTGTCACCCCTCCAAAAGATAACGTCGATTGCGAAACCCTTCGCATATGCTACGTCCCCTAATACCACACACTTGGACAGGTTAATTTATATTCGTCATTCCCAAAGCCCGTATGTCACATCTGAATCCAAAATGGATAAAGCGTTGAATCCCAACCAATGACAGGCCAGAGGCTGTCTCTTGGGGTCAGTTTGAACAAAAGGATTTCTCCTCGTAGGACGGCATAGGACAAAGGTAGGTAAATTTGTGTCCGGACCTAAATTCTAAGCGTTATATTTCGATTCCACTGACAATAGAATGGGATCAGATATTGAATAATGGAAATCTTTAGTGGCAAATTCTCGGAAAGGTAGATAAAACAAAGCTAGGTGTCATATCTTTTGGGTCAATGAACAGTTGGTAAATAAAATAGTACTGTGTCCAGCCTTCTCGACACAAAGAGGACATAAAAGCTCTGCAGAAAGACCTCGATTAACAAGAAAACTGTAATAACTATTAAGGGTCTATGTCCTCGAGCTCGGTATTCGAAATCTGTCAAAATTTGACGTTATTTCGCTACTCATACTGGCACAGGCCGTCCACACACACATAGGTTGATTCTGCAGTGGTACCATTGAAATACGTTTTGCGCCTCTAAGACCGAGAACATTCTTCAGCATAATAGACATGTTCACTTTTGTACGTAGCGTTAACGTGGTAATGGTAAGTATTGTACTATAAAATAAAAAAATAAAAAATATTTCTTCTTACTTATTTATATGCGACAAGAGATTCCCTTTTTCTTCAAGAAAAACAAATACTATTTTAATTTTTTTTGTAGAACATCAGTGAACACTGATCAGAGATCACATTTATAGGTATCTACCCTTTATACATAGAACACATCAAATAAACGTTTATTTTTACATTATTTAACAAGAACAGATTAAATGAAATCAAAAACTGGTGGAAATCGGTACAAGACTTCAAAATAAGCAGCAATTTCCGGTCTTGAATAATTCACATCAATACAACTAAACAGACCCGAAAGTGCCAAACTTAAAATGGCAATATCTCAAAAACTATCGATCCTAGAGTACTGGTGTATAGGGACAAATGATAGGCCTTGACGAGATCTACATTTCGGATAACCGTGTCACTTTTGACAGCTGTCATTTGAAATGTAAATCTCGTCAAGGCTTATCATTTGTCCCTATACACCAGTACTCTAGGATCGATAGTTATTGAGACATTGCCATTTTAAGTTAGACACCTGTCATCTGAAATAAAGATCTTGTCTAGATCAGAAAGTATTAGCAGGGAAGAAGTCATGGCCCAATTTAACACCTTGCCCTATAGCAAAACGCGCTGAAAACGCGCGTGTGCGCGCGTCTCTGCACGTTTTCAGCGCGTTTGACTTGCGTACAAAATACGCGATACTAACGCAAGCATAGTGTGAAAAGGTTAAAATGATCCGCAGGCCTTGCATTCGCTAAACGTATGAGTTGCGTCCTCTGCGCGTATTCAGCGCGTAATCATAACCCAGAGAATAGTTTAGTACTTTGTCAAAATCCTAAGAAAATCCAGTTTTTTTAATCAAAACACCGGATTTTCTCAGGATTTTGACAAAATACTAAATTTTTCTCTGGATTATGACCAGTATTTTGTCAAAGTAAGGGTTAGGCAAAATCCAGCCGCCATACAAAATAAAAAGTCAAATATCTCCTCAAAGATAAGAGATAGGTAGGACAATGGAGGGCTACTTCCAGTGGTCATGAAAATCCAAGATAGCGGATACAAAATGGCGCCCAAAAAAAAATTGCTCCGATCAGTCTGAAATTAAGCAGGTGTGAGGTCGCTGACGTATTGATTCGATATTTTTGGTTCGTTTTCTGGTTCCACCATTTTTCAAAATGGCTGCCGTACAAGCTCAGGGTCTTTTGTATGGAGAACTTTGATTTGGCTCTGGCGTAGAAACGGTTGCTCGTGGGGGGAGCTGATAGCACTATTATGGTGTTTCATGTGTTAAATTATTATTATTGTTGTATCCTCTCTCCCTACCAGCAACTGTTTGTCATGCAAGGATTTTCTGTATGGGGAGCTTTGATTGGCCCTGGCGCGGGAACAGTTGTAGCGAGGGAGGATGGGTATTTTTTGATGGGCAGGTATGTAAAACGACCAATCCGCGGAGTGGTATTGACAAAATACCAGACCCCGAACTACATTAAAAAAAAACGATGTCATGGGTCGTCGGGTCAACATGGTTCATGTCTGCGGGGATGAGTTGTCAGTGCGGGGTTAAGTTATCAGTGCGGGATGAGTTATCAGAACGGGGATGATTTGTCAGTGTGGGATAAATTGTCAGCGCGGGATGAGTTGTCAGTTGGGAATGAGTTGACAGTGTGGGATAAATTGTCAGCGCGGGATGAGTTGTCAGTAGGGAATAAGTTAACAGTGCGGGGATGAGTTGTCAGTGCGGGATGAGTTGTCAGTAGGGAATGAGTTGACAGTGTGGGATAAATTATCAGCGCGGGATGAGTTGTCAGTAGGGAATGAGTTGACAGTGCGGGGATGAGTTGTCCTCTCATCCCGCACTGACAACTTATGATGCGCTGACAATTTATCCCGCACCGACAACTTATCGCGCTCTGACAACTCATCCCCGCCCTGAAAACTCACCCCGCACCGCACTGATAACTCTTCCCCGCACTGACAACTCATCCCCGCCGACACGACCCATGTTGACCCGACGACCCATGACAGCGTTTTTTTTATTTAGTTCGGTATCTGGCATTTCTTCTATGCCATTTCGCGGTGTGGTTGAATCAAAAACTGCTCACTTCGCGGGCTGGCATTTCATCAGTACCACTCCGCGGATTGGTCGTTTTACATACCTGCCAAACCCCGAATTCGGCAATTGGCTTTTTCGTGTTTGCCAGTCCGCGAATGGTTGCTTCAAAACGCTCAATGGCCGATATACAACCGAAATAAAAGGACATTTTGGGAATAGCGCGTTTTGAATTTGCCAATCCGCGAAATGGCCAGAATCGAGGGCAATGTTAAACAAAACTTTTTTTTTTCAAACTGAACAGCTTTCAAAAATGAACAACTTTTTTCATAACTGAACAACTTTTTTCAAACTGAACAACTTATTTTAAACTGAACAACTTTTCTGGAAACTGAACAACTTTTCTGGAAATTGAAACTTTTCTCAAAATTGAACAACTTTTCTCAAACTGAACAACTTTTTTTAATAATTCGAAATATGAAAAATAAAATATCCCGCCCATAGAAATTGACTCGAGCCGCTGACACCATTTGTATGGGAGGACCAATTTATTTTTCGTAATTCAACCTATGTTCTTTGTGGAAAGTTGTTCAGTTTCATGGGTAGAATAACACCCTATTTAAAAAATTGATACATATTTTTTTAAAGTCCTAGTATAATATTATTATTATTTTACGTAATGTAAACTATTTCTACATTATGGGGTATGTGCTTGAAATAAAACCTCTTTTTATTGTATACTTATTTTACTTTTGTTCTATGGTACCACTGCAGTGACAGACTTGATTTTTACCTTGTAAGTATACAAGAAAAGATGGCGGAATTTTGGATGCGAGCGGCCGTAACCTCTCACCTTGACAGCCCGCAGGCGACTGAAAGAATGGAACATCGTGCCTGTCGTAATATAGGTTGAATTTTGACCTGCGCGCGCCATACTAATTTGTATGACAAAAATGAGCCAAATTATATTGCATATTTAATAACTAATTGCAATTGCTATTTAAATCGAATTATAAAACAATGACCATCTACGTGTTCTCTGTTCTTTTGCGATTAATTTGATGTAAGTATTGTTGCTTTTACGTCGCTCAAAAACCTACACTTAGTCAGGAGCTGCGTGACTATTTCATACTTTTTCATTGATTTCTCAAGCGTTTTTCTGTAATTTATTATATGACTGTATGTTATTATTATTTGATCTATTTGTTCTCCATTTTATACTGAATAGAATGGTATAATGTTCTTATCAATAAAACTTTTTTGAAAGTACTAAACTAGTCAATTTCCGAATCTTGTTTAGCCGATTTCCCATACTTACCTCCTTAATGCGCAGTAAATAAAATCTTCCATGGACTGGGAGCGAAATAAAAACATAGCTGTTTAAGTATCCTCTCGCGCATGCTGTAAAAACCAAGAAAGGGATTCGAGCGTTCAGTGCGCTAACTAGGCGTTTTACGCTTTGCCTACCTCGTAAAGGATAAAGGCGTGACTTTATGTATGTAGGAAGTGTATGAGGTACCTTACCTAAGTAATATTCAAGGTGCCAAAGTAAGCCGCCAAAAAGCCGCCTAATTTTTCCTTATTTTTTTGGATTGTGAATATTACCTAATTACTATTCTTTTAAATGTGGGTTTGTACCCAGATCATCATCATCAGCCACAACAGTCCACTGCTGGACATGGGCCTCCCCAAAACTGGGGGCATATGCCATACTCACCACGCTTGGCAGGCGGGTTGGTGAGCGCAGTAGAAGTTTTCCATTCACAGGGAACGCTGCTGCCCATTCCCTGGATTTATCCTTTAGTCGCCTTTTACGACACCCGCAGGAAGTTATGGGGTGATGCTATTCTAACCCGGCACCACACGGGTACCCAGATACCTACACGGAATCCCATCGGGAATATGATAATGGTCGTTTATTATTTAATTCCAGCACATCTGTTAATCAGCGAACAATGACTTGACGGAGGACCATCCCTTGAGTTAGCAATTTAAACAGGTATCTTTTATTATTTAAAATGGGCTTATTTCAAAAATAGTGCACAGACTAAAATCTATTGGTTTAACAAAAATATACTGAATAAGTTCCTCAAAAATTTTCAGGGAATTGAAAAAAATCGTCGTAAAAGCGCCGAGTAAACGCAAAATGAAATTTGGAAACCAAAAAACTTATGGTACGTGGTGAAATTTAAACCACCCTGCACAGATTGCAGTGTTTGTCTTTTTTCATTACTTAGAAAAAAACTGTAAAGATTGTTTAGTATTGTATTCGAAACCACCCTCTTCATGTATCCAAACCTTTTCTAAACATTTTAGTGGTGTTTATAACGGTTGAGTGCTCACGTGTAACTAAACTAAAATTGAAAGACTCTTTTAGGCGGTTGACCCTTGCTTTACGGCTTTTGAGTCAGAAAGAAACAATTTTACTCGAAAATATTATATTTTGCGTGATTTATAAAGCGGTCAAGTTGTTGCATAATAGTTTAATATTTAAAATTGCCTAGGTAAATTTTAGAAATATAGATTATGCTATATTGAAATGTAATTTAATAATTTTGAGTGGTTCAAATTGTGAGACTATTTGGGTAAGTCTTTTGTATACTGACGTCTGAAATATATTTTTTCATGTCTAACTACATCACGGAAGGATAGTTAGTTCTTTATCGCAACATTTAATAAGCTAACCTAAATACTGCCTTAAATAGCCAATCTAAAGTTCAAACCTCAGTCTACTTCGAGTAGCATTTATCTGATGAAAACTAACTCTATAAAGTTAAATTGCGAAGTCAACTACAAAATTGCTATCGTTTACATGAGTCAGCTTGAAAACCCGCGCAAATTAAAATAACTTTTTAAAGCAATTTGGTTGGATGTGTATAGGTTTCCTCACGATGTCTTCCTTCACCGTAAAAGCGCCGAATAATTGTTCAGTTTCATCTACTGAGCAACTCCTACCAGTTTGCGAGTAGTACGACTGATTACAAATCTTGATATTTTGTGTAATGTCAGAGTTATCGAAGGTACACAGAATAGGGGCTACCTGCTCCAAGTTTACCCTGACAACGCAAACAACGATCGAACCCATAATATAAAAAAAGCAATTGAATTTATTTGCTTAAGTCAGAACATTCCTTTTTCGCGTCCCTAGCTTACACGTGCAAATAATTCGAAAGGTTAAAAATTTTCCACAAAATTGTCCTTATTTTTCTGACATGTAATGTTTTTCTAAACGTGAAAAATGAGTAACTTTTGAACCGGACTGGAATTTTCCAGTTTTTTTTCTTCGCGCGATTACCTACTGTAGAAACCAAAAATGGTGATACAAGGGCTTCAAAATTATCATTGAGGCTAATAACCTGCCACTATATAGCGATATACCTACAAGGATCACTCCCAACAAATTGTTTGACGTGGCGGAAACGATTTTAAGTAAGTCTTAAATGACGCGACTGTTTTAAATAATGTTTCTTTTGGGCGCTTTTCCACTAGACGGCACGTCAACGGCAACGGCGACGGCACGGCGAGATCACGTGACAATATCTATGGGAATCGATGACATATGCCGTGACGGTGCCGTGCCGTCAAGTGGAAAAGCGTGTCATATAAATTCATTGATTTTCATACATTATCTCACCTACGATATCGTCGACGGTACCGTGCCGTCGCCGTTGCCGTTGACGTGCCGTCGCCGTTGCCGTTGACGTGCCGTCTAGTGGAAAAGCGCCCTTTTATTATAGTGATGGAAATTATCTTTTTGCTACTAAATCTCGTGAAATCGCTGGTTAAAAAATGTTTCTAAGAAAACAAAATAATATTGACGACAAATATTCCAATAAAAGTTCATACAAATAACTTGTTTTTCAAAATACTGAGCTGATATAGCAACCGAAAATATTTTGATACTTTATACTTTGTTGGTTTAGGTCTGGGTGTATGGGTCCCAGTATCACATAACTATATTCCATTCGATATCCTTTATGTAATCAATTGTAAAACAAATCCTAGCGGTCCAGCTAAATATTATACAGAGTGTAAAAAAAGAGCTGACCGTATTTTAGGATGTGATTCTACCCATGAAACTGAACAACTTTCCCCAAGGAACATAGGTCGTAATAAAAAAAAAATTTGGCCCTCCCATATACCAATGGTGTCAGCCAGCTCGAGTCACTTTGTATGGCAGGCCCAATTTTTTTTTTTCATATTTCGACCTATGTTCCTTGGGGAAAGTTGTTCATTATCATGGGCAGAATTACACCCTAAAATATGGTCAGCTATTTTTTTACTCCTGGTATATCTCGAGGTGGAAAAAAATTGTCAAAGTTCCTGATCCAAGTGATCATAAAAATTGTTCTTGGTGTTTTATACGTAGATAGATACACTAAACGGAAATCTTTTTGAAATAGCTAGTTTAAGGAAAGTCAATAAGTATAAAATTCACACTGATTGTGTAATTCTAAGTCAAGGAAGGTACCTTATTTCCGGAAACTATACGTGGTAATAATTGTTTTAAAGAAAATCTATAGATAGGTACCTACTATAAAAAGGATAGGTGCTAGAAAAAAAAAATATCGTGCATCCTTTAATTTCATAATATGAAACTTTTAAGTCTAGACTCCAGTTTTAAAATTTAAAATTGTTTTAATAGTCTAGCTAATAGTTTTTAATGAAATAAATTGGCCCCGAAAGCCTTAAACACCGCACAAATTTGACGAGGGTAGATTGAAGGAAAAATTTTAGGGCGGAGGCGGTACAGAAAACTAAAACAATCACCAAGGGACGTCTAATAGAAGCTTTTATTTGGCTTCAATTTGGCCTAAATAAATATACAATGGCAGGACTTAAGTGTCCTATTGTGAAATTTTATGTCACAAACAAATAGGTAATTTTACAAAAAAACTCACATCTATCTATATATCCATTACGGGGTCGTCAGAGCGTCATGAGTTATTTTTGCTACGGTTTATAAGATTGTATGCAGTACCTACCAACCGTTATATAATAATAAATCTGTGATTGTATAAATTGTAATCAAAAGTAGCGAACGCCTTAGTTGCAAAACAAAGGCTTTCTATATTATCTTTCTCTACAGTTGTTGCATTAAAAATCTTTAACAACGAGTTTTAGTCGCAATAATAAAAAGTGGTAGTTACTGTATTTCTTTTTTTTTAAATAAAATTAAATGTTCAGTGTATTTTTTACAGTTAGTAAGTAACATAATATTTGATTTGCTGAAGAACATTTTTAAGAAACCCAGACGGTATTTTAGGTGTCTATTGGGTTCACTAGGAACCCTTATCATTTCGATGTGTCTATCCGTTGGTAATGTCCTACCTATATTCTTTTTTGCAGTTCTGGGCAACGTTTTATTCTAACTATTGTAAAAAAAAAAACATTTACACAATGATACTAGATCTTTGAATGTCTAGGTTTGATATCAATTAACAATATGACAGAAAGTGCCAATGACCTTAAAGATGACCTTAGATCCTAAAGTCATCTAAAAGTAGAAAGATTGAAGATTATACGTGCCCGATACTTATTATATAAAAAGCTTTTAACGTCAACGTCTATCAATTTATTCGTCCTTAAATTACATCAGACTTCTTATTACGTTGATTATATTCCAAGTTATCTTTTTATCAAAGGAAAATGACAAGAAATCAAAACACTCAAGTAATTTTCCATAATTGGTTTTTGATATTCTTATTACGCAGGAAATTTCCCTTATTTACATCGTAAAGTCATGGTGGTGAAATGTTTTGAAATAGAATAAAATCAAATGCAATTTATAACAGATTTCAAAGAAATAAAAGCAAGCTGTTTAAATAACTTTATATAGACTTAATACCTACTTCCAATTTGGACTACGAGTTACTTAATTACTTGTTAATACTTACTTGTCTATTTCCAGGAATATTGTAAAAATATTGATTGGATACGTGTTTTTTGGGTATTGACAATCCATCACGACTTCATGACAGAATGAGACCAGCCTGTCCTATCTGAAATGTTTACCCAGCAAAAATTATCAGATGCAGTGAAATTTAATTAGGCTGATAGTATTTGTAAAGAGGCATGATTCCATAATATCGCTATTATTAAAGCCTAAATTAAATAAAGCCAAGGCCTAATAAAATCACAAGCTTTGTACTCTTATGTATAAGAAGTTCGAGGAACTCATATCGAAGGACGTTCACGTATTTATCTTTGGTAAAGGAAAGCGGGACACGTAGTGCCGAGTTAACTGAAGAATCTGACGGATTAATAGAACGCTATCGAGTAAACAGCTTCGTAGTCAGGGTTAATCCATACTATACTTATCAAAAAAGGTATCTATCAGCTCATAGAATTCGCAAGATAATATCCCGCCATGATCTTATACCGGGTGTAAGGGACAGCGTCCCGCAAACTAATAGGGGTTGCTCAGTCAACGATACTGAACAACTATCACCAGGATTAAATAATCGAAAAATTTCGGGAAATGAATAAATAATTTTGCTTTTCTATACAAATTGTGTGATCGAGGTGGTCATTTTGTATGAAAAAGCATTTTTTTTTTTCATTTCCTGAATAAAAATCCTGGTGGTAGTTGTTCAGGTCATTGACTGAGCAACCCCTATGAGTTTGCGGGACGCTGTCCCTTACACCCGGTATAAGCAGCTGCCAGATAACGTCATAATAGTAACCGAAATGTAATGTTATTAATGCAACAATTATTTAAACATAAACCGTTTTATTAATATTTGGAGCATTTTATAATAACCATATAATATTATTTAGGCAACGAAAATCAAAGTTAAAGATAATTAAAACTTTAAATAACCTTCATTTTAAAACTTACAAAGCCGAAAGACGTATAACAAGAAAGGTTTTGAGTGTTACGAACACTATAAGTAGTTTTAAAATTTTTAGTCTAGACTAGACTTAAGAGGCTTTAATAAACGTGGTTATTCGAGTATAAACAATGCTATTGATTCTCTAGAATATTATTTTTGTTCTATATCTTGGATTGGAAATATCTAATAACATAATTCTTTTCGGTTATACCGTAATATTGTAGCATTATTTTTCCTATTTTCAGCCTATTTCGCATAATTTAGGCGTCTATCGCTAGGTACTTTTGGAAACCGTGAAGCAAGTTGTTGATTTATTTTTCTATTCTATCAAAAGAATTACAGAGTAATAAAAAAGAGCGTGCGTGAAGTGAAACTTCTTTGGCAAGATTTTTGACATTTTGACTTCCTTCCCAGCCTCATCATGACTTATTTCCGCGACGCAACCTTGAAATTTTACTTTCAACACGCCTACAGAAGTTTCACTTCAATAAAAGTGCTTTTAATTCCTATTTTTTTTTTATTTCAAACAAAAGATACTTAAGCTGTATTTAAAAAAAATATAAACGCTAAATACGGAAACACTCTTGACAACCAACAAAAACAACTAGTTGTTTTCCCATTTACCGTCAATGAACTTTTAAAAAATAGTAAAGTAAAGTAAAGTAAAGTAAAGTAAAGTAATCATTTATTTTAGTGCAAAGATACATAATAGGTAAAATTTACATTCTTAACTTATTAAATAACACAAAAAAAGGTAGTCACTCAGCACATGCTGTAGCACTAAGCACTACAACGCTGGTCTTCCGTAGTACCTAAAATAAACATTATTCAGAAAGTACACATGAAAATACATAAATTCCCCGGCGTAATGTGCCTATTCATTTTCGGCAATACAACAAGGGTTGAACTCAAATATTAGCTGGTTCAAAATCATACATTGTAATTAAAATGTCAACAATGTTTCGAAGTTCTGCAACTTTTGTATTAGTTGCGTTTGGATATTTATATTTTTTTGTATAACCTTAATTAGATCAAAAAGACTGAGCACAGAAGATTACAGGCACAATAAAACAAAATTGACCATACCTACAGAACTGCTTGATGTGCCGCCCTGCCTTGACAAGTGCTTCAATACGGCCTTTTGTCTTGGAATTTGACACAGTTTTGGTACTATGTAACAGTTCCCGGAATACGCCAAGTTACAAAAACATAATTACATAACTAATATTGTACTATACTTAAAAATAATCGAATATTTTAATTTAAACTTCGTTATAAAGAAAACTGATATCCCCAAAATAGCAGGAAGCGCTGTAGTAGTAAACAAAGCCACTTTCACAAATGAAAACCTACTGGCAGATTGCGTAAAATATTGTTTTTCTTTTTTTATATAAAAATCTGAATGTTGTTTTTATTTGAATATTACAATAAATAGACCCTGGGGATAAAATTACGTCTCTGTTGTTTTAAATGAAAATAGAAATAACAAAATACCACAGTATGAAATTTGATAAAAAAAAAACATTTTGTATGAAAAAGCAAATTTCTTTTTTCATTTTCTGAAAAAAAAAAAAAACTGTTGACTGAGCAAACCCTATAAGTTCACCCAAACTGCTGAACGGATTTCAATGAAATTTAACAGGACGATGAAATAATATACTGGAAACGGATCTAATTACTTAAACATATCCAATATCTATGACATATAAATGAAATAGGTTTAACGAACAATAAAATTATTAAGACAATATGTGGGTAGTGTAACATCTAGCTGCCCATCGCCCGTGCCCTGATGACATCTCGCTGGATCTTAAGTCGACCCGCGACCACGACAATTGAAACATTGTTGAAACGTCGGGAACCAGGTAAATTCCTATGATTTACCACCAAAATCTATCGCGAATAGACCCGATAAAAAGTAAAATGAGTATAAATTAATAATCGCGAGTGCTTAAAAAGTTATATGACATAGGTTTAATTTTGATCGTGATTTAGATAGATTGGTGAATTTGATAACATAAAAGTTATAATAATGCACAATAATGTTTTCAATTTAGTGAGCAAAACAAGGAGCTATACTCCAAAATATGATAAAAAACAAATAAAAAAAATCAACCTTAGACAGGATTCGAACCTGCGTCTTTGGAATACAGTTCCAACGCCATGACCGCTAGGCCAATACGGAATGGTATTCCAAGGACGCAGGTTCGAATTCTGTCTACGGTTGAAATTTTTGATTTGTTGTTTAACATATTTTGGAAATAAAAATAGCACTATAAGTGTCAGAAATACATAAAAGGAGCTATACTTTTAAAAGGTAAGATACCTAATGGACAGCATATACCACTTTCAAAATGTATTTAAGTACGTCCCGAAAAGTTGGACCATGTAATTCAGTTAAAGTTGCTAACAAAAAGGCACAAACATTGTTTCGCACCAGTACCCACGTCCCGAGTTTCCAAGTTTAGGGACCTAAGAAATTGAAACTAATGGGTAAACAAAAAGACTTTGAACTAAAAGGCCAGTTTAGAATAGAAAATACCTCAAAAATAAGTGGCGGGTAAAGTTTTCCCATTAAAATAAGAATATTATTTATACTGTCAAATATATTTATGTTACGCAACGTATGCAAGGTTTACATTACGAAACTCGATATTACTTACCGTATCCACCTACTACGGGTCTATTCACACCGGGAAGCAATGCGACGCAAACTGGTGGAAACTTTTCAAGAGCGCGGTGAATTTCGCGTAGTGAAGCCAGTCACATCGTGGTACAACGAGATGCGTCTTCCAGCAGCTTCCCGGTATGAACTGACCCTACTTCTTACAACCTGTTGAAATTTATTTTGAAGGTAAGAAGAAACGAGACATACCTGTAACAAAAGAAAAATGATGCATGAATCCTATCCTGAAGTCACTTCACTAAAAAATTTTTGAAAGTATAATTTTAGCACCTTGGTTATTTAGCACCTTGGTAATTTTAACAAATTGGTCATTTTGACACTTCGGTCATTTTAGGGTTTGTATGACTGCTATACAGGTAGTTGCGCAATCGCAGGTGGATTAACATTCGACGCCTAACTTCTAACGTGCGAAAACTCCATAAAATTTAAATGTATGAACCGCGAATGCATCATCAAAATTCGCCGAGCACAACTCTCACGGAATTGCTTGAACAAACTTTCATAGCTCAAACGCTTAGCCGAGAATTTAAAACGCATTCCGTGACCATTAAAGCCAACGAAGCGATATGCCACTAACGTTTCACGCCGCCACCGTTTCTATTTCTTTTATTGCACCACAAAAAGTTATAATAATAACACTCCAAGAATCCTGTTTTGAGCAAAAATTGGCGGGAATCCAAATATACATACATGAAAACACACCTTCACCCCTAATGAGGTAGGCAGAGTCAGTGACCTAAAAAATGTGTCGTTCTGCCATTTCTGACAAGTTTTAAGAGGTAATTTTGAGATAGATCTGTATGTTACTGTAGTACAATCAGGTTGTTAGCCCATCGTCTAAATTACAATACATTGAAATCCTCGAATCCCTTTGCTGGTTTTTAGGCATGCTTGGTAGGAGAAGCAGCTGGCTCATTCTATGTTTTTTATCGCCCCCAGTCTAGCATGAAATATTTCTTTTATTGCACCACAAAAAAAGTTATAATAACACTCCAAGGATCCTGTTCTGGGAGGAAATTGGCGGGGATCCAAATATTCTTTTGCATAACAGACTTATTTTCAGGTTGCGGTAAAGGCTTACACTGCTAAAGTGGGACGACATTGAGTCTGATCATGTTACGGAGTAGCAAAGTGTTTTCATGCTCTTTATTTACGTAAATTGGGGCTTGAAAGGTTTTAGCTCGCCGACATTGCTTGCTTGTAAACTTTGGTAAAAACTTTTGTTATAAACAAATAGGTAAAGTTATACTCAGTGTGTCAGATAGTAAAGTATCGCGACTGCGGCTTTGCAATACTTGTGTGTGTAAAGTAAATGTACCTACACGATATATTACAGTTACAAAAAGATATGACCTCCGCAATACTTGTATAGAAAATGTTGCAGATTTGCGGCACAAAAAGCTAGTTAAAAATAAATGTGAAAATAACAATGTCTAGGTGTTTATTTTTATAACTACAATTTCTCATCCCACATAACCTTTCTGTATTCCACTACGCCCACCTGAAGTAAATAGTTCTAAGAATGAATCAGCTTACCAAGTATAATAATGGTTTTGTTATTTTCGTAATATCGTCTGTAAATGCTTGAAATAGAACTCGTGTCGCGCGGTGATAAGATGACGTAGACTCGTATACAACCCGAAAGTGTCTGCGACTTTTGAATTGTTTCTTGTTCATTTACTTTACTAATAACTTTCCGCCAGCAGGTTTTACCCGCGGCTAAATTATTTTTTCCTGAGGGAATGATATATTTTCCCGCGGTAAAAAGTAGTCTTAATCCGTTCCTAGGATCCTACCTATAGTACTGCTAAATTTCTTCAAAATCCATTCTGTCGTTTAGACGTTAAAGAGTAACAAACGGACAGAGATAGATAAACAGACAGACAAGAGTTACATTCGTATTTATAATATTAGTAAGGATAAAATTCTCATACATAGTACACTCAATGCAGTTGGTATATACGACAAAAAATGAAAAATAAAGCAAGCAACATATTTATCCCTCAAAAACTTTATAAAATCTGGGTTATTTAAAAAAAAGACTAGGTAACCCTACCAAACAAAAATCGGCAGATCAAGTGAAATGAAAACACAACTGACACATTTAATTGAAACTGTTTTAGGCTAAATAAAAAACTCTAATAAAAAAAAACTTTGTTTGGGTTAAAAATATTGGTATCTTTTTGATATTAACCAGCCAATCAAAAGAAAAAACAATTCCAAATATTCGACCCTTAATCAAATTAAAAAAGTTCATTCCATTGCGAAAACACACATATTTTCGTTTGCAATTTACTGTTGAAAAATCCGAATAGAATAGGTACATATTTTATCGAGTTTGATTGAAAATAAAAGGCAAATATGACCCAAATTTTTTGCCTCAAATATGCGAGCATTCGATTCCTCGTAAAAATATATTGTTTTGGTGTGAAAAAGGGCGGAAACTGCCCCCGCAGTCTAGTGGTATAAGGTCTTTGGTTCGATTCCCAGGGGGGAATCGGAGGGCACGTTTTTAGCCATCGGTTTCGGTCGCTGTCTTTGATAGTGGTCGTTACACAAACCATGTCAGAGGTCTATTAGCTGTGCTATTAGGCAGTTTAAAAACTCTGACACCGGGGCTCTTCAGGAAGAAGAAGAATTATAAACGTTAAAAATAGTACATTACCGTCGAGGCCGTAAATAAAGCAATGTATGGTCGATTAAATTTGGAAGGGTAAACGAGAGCATACATTGCAATTTCGGCTGAGACTAGTATAGTACTTTTCTCTGTCTCGTTTGTAAGGAAATATTATAAAACACCTTTAAAAGAAACAATTTTTGTTAGAGAATTTCTTTTTCTTTGGCGCCAATATGAACGAGCACATTCCATTCATTCATTCTATTTTCCAAATTTAAAAAGTTACATGCGCATTCATTCTTAAAAAAAATAAGTAATGTGAACTAAAAAACATAAATCAACCATACTAGTGTGTACTTAAAAGACTTCGCGTAGCGGCCGTAAATTCTCATTACTGTCGTTTTGAGAAATTGCCGGCCGCTACGCACTTGAGTACCGAAAAGAGTGAATGTACGCTTTGTTGTTTTTTTTTAAATAATGAAGCAATTTCCGAGCAAATGGGAGAAAAAATATTTTAACTTTCATCTCAGAACGTCTCATTGAACTATAATACCATTATTCTTAGAGAAAGAATTAAATAATTCTGGTGAAATCTGGGTCTATTTTATTAGGTTATTAATTTCAAACCAATCTCAATAATGTATAGAGACACTACCACAAGATTGTTGAATATCAGTAATATGTTAAGAACCCACGCACATGTACCCAAAGCCTTTGAAAGGGTTAAGCCGTCATCAAGATAAGCAAATATTTCTCTATTCAAGGGCTACGTTCAAGGGCTTTGGAGTCCACTGAACTTAACCTACGCCCAATGCCTTTGTGTTCTTTGTTATTTTGGTATTGATCTCAAAAGTGATAGACCTTCATACCTAAAACTCATAGAGGTTAGGCCGTGATGGTTACACGGGGTGTAAGGGACGGATTCCCACACTGATAGGGTTTGCTCTGCCCAGTCAACCAAAAATATGTAATTTTTCACAAGGAAATTTCTTTCAGGAGACGAAAAGAATTACTTCCTTTTAAAAAGATACCACCTCGATCGAATGTGTATGGATTTTTCATATCCTGAATGAATTTCTTTATGAAAGTTGTTCATTTTCTTTGACTATGCAACCACTTTCAGTTTTCGGTTCACCACCACTTATATATACCCTGTATACTTACTTACATAATAATATTACTACCTACCTACAGCACACTCACTTGACCCTTGTTAATCCCTTCGTTATTTGATCCCACCGTTTAATCTTGCACAAAAGATAAAGTAGCACAATAGATATATACGGAAAATATATGTTAAAATTATACTGACCAGCGCCTCTTAATACCTACCTAAAATATAATGTTTCTGAAGAGATAGATTCTGAAAAGTTGGTTCATAATTTGTCAAAATCAGAAAAAGTTAATGAAAATACAACATTGGCCAGTGATAAACATTAGTTGTGCCGCTTTGCCATAGGTACCTTTGTAAATGTTCCTATACGCACATTGCCTTACTGTGCGTGATTTCGCCATAGTAAACCTGTAGGTACGCATGCGCACACAACGCGTGTCCATAAGCACGACCACGGAGATAAAAATACTATACACCTGGTAACAAAGAAAGCTGTGCGTATTACTTCTTGTTCTCATCCGGTAACATTTTGTGCGAAAACACGTAGCTCGAATAGGGTCTTTGTAAGAAAAGCGAGAACTGCCAGTCCGATCCAATTTGGGCGAGTTATTCAGCCATTTTTAAGATCATTCATCCGTAAATCTAGCGACACTATCAAAATCTTGTCATATCTACATCGCAAAATACAAGTTTTCATTTGAACTTTATTCTTATTATTTAAAAATATTAAATGCTAAGGAATTAGTACGCTGCAATTGTTATAATATTTTTTTTTACTAAAAGCGACCGTTGCACTTATATTACTACGTGCTAACCAATTATTTTTTTATAAATAAGGTATTATTGGGATTATTCATCAGAAAGTTAAGAAAATTATTTTGTTAGTTATGATTTTTTAAACAAAGTAGCGCTAGCACTGTTGATGAATGCTCTTAAAAAGTAACATTCTTCGCGGATTTTTTCCCGGGAATCCACATTAGCATTCCCGCTTCTCGAGTTTTCATGAATACAAATAAAACAATGCAATTCTTTTTATTTTGCTTAGAAGCGCGCGAGGGGGAACAATGGTTTCTTATATTGTAGATTATTGTAGATTATTGTGACAATTCAGTTAAAGGTATGGACATTCAATATTAATAAGTTCTTTCGTTGATTTTAAGAATGAATTTGCACTTGATTTTAAACTAGGTCAGAAGTTTTTTGTTTATTAAGGGAAACATACAGTAACTGGGTACGGAACCCTAAAAAACAGACCAAAGGAAACACAAACAGGGTAACTTTCACATTTATGATGTTAGTGAATATTTTAATAAAACTATTTTTAACGGACTTAAGTTGTGTTTTTATTTATTTTGAATTTCCCTACGTTAAAAACACAACTTATAGTTTTAATAAAATGAGAAAACGTGTATTAGTGGATAATAGTTTAGATTTTAACTACCGTAATATGCTGCTTCAGATTATATAATTGTGCGATACAGTATCACCGAAACATTAATAACAGTTATAAACTTGGAGGGGTGTATCATTCATCACCGCTAAGTTGGTAGTTAAGTTCAACTAAGTTTATATTAAACTTTGATATTAAATTCACATAAAATTATACAGGGTGTAATATAAACAGAACTAATTAATCTAAATACTATCAACCACTTTATAGCGTGGTCTGGGATCTTATATACTATTTTTATTTCTCATTATGGGCCTAATACCTACAGAAAAAACCATTAGATGAGGTTTAAAATTCGCCATAGAATTTAACAAACTTAGCGTTAACACGCTATATCTAACCCGCAAGAGATAAAGGCATGGTTTTATGTATGAACTAAACTAAACGAGTATTACCTATTTGTAAAATATCGCAACTTATAAAATAATTATTAATTGCCCCAAATAAATTTGATATACTTTCAAGTATGTCAAATTTATTTGAGGCATTTACTTAAACTTCGATTTTTAATAATTCATACTCCCGGAACTGTAACTTTAACGTAAATTTTAATCACTTTTTACCATATTTGCATATTATAAATTATTGTTGATGCAAACAAAAGAGACAAAATAAACTTTTACCGAAACTAAATAACTAACTTAAAGATGAAAAGAAACATCTCAAGAAACTCCAAGATAGTCTGATTCCACGACAAAGTGTTTCTCAAATTAAATCCGTATTTTTCTTCCTATGCTCTCATCCCTCTCATTCTTTAACATCTCGCATGCCTTTTTCTCTCTCCCACAACGCTTGGATTTCACTTGCTAATCCTGCGGAACCTTATTTCTGCCACTAGACTTGGTAATGACGAAGCTTCTGTCGACATGTCTGCTGCTTGCAAAGTGTTCGTTTGGTTTGTTGTCTACAAAAGGTAAAAGGGTGAGTTTTATTCACTGACTCTGAAGGAGCAGAAAGCAAAGCAGCGGTTGGAGGTTAGAGGGCAAAGGAATTGAAATTTGGAAGAGTAAGTAATTTGAAGACGATGTAATTTAATCATAATTTAGTGGCATATTTTATATTCTGAAAAATAAAATGTAGGTGTTTAGAATGTTGTAAATTATTAGTTATTACCTTTATAATATGTTTATAGGGAATAACTTCAATTTGTTTTTCAAGCAGTGAAAGCGGGATTCTTTTTTATTGGCAATCGGTTTGCTCTTGAAGCTACTGATTACGACTGAATCGACGATGGAGCAAACTAATAAAGACAGAAGCCTTAAAGGCACTGGTAATTTCCACACTTTAGCATAACACAGCAAGTTGACTCCGGAATGTTCATATGTGTAACTTTACAAGCTTCTGGGCAAGTTGCGTCGTTGACTCTATTAATAAGGCCTAGCCAAGAGTCAATAGTGAATCTACATACATACATATAATCACGCCTTTAAACCTAATGGGGTAGGCAGAGCGTAAACGACCTATAAAAAGGTCGTTCCGCCACGTCTGACAAATTTTGAGGTTTACCCAGATGGATCTGTATATTGTTATAGTGACAGGTTGTCAACCCATCGCCTTAAATTACAATACTGAAACCCTCATATCCCTTTGCTGATTTTTACAGCATGCCCGGGAGGACATGCAACTGGCACATTCTATGTTTTTCTATCACTCCCAGTCCAGTATGGAATAGCGAATCTATCACAATAAAAATAAAAAATCTGCGTAGTCTTCTCCGCTAGTTCGTCTAAACTTGTGGTGGGTGCGAGGGGTGAAAAGTAAGTACTTCAGTTTCACCGAGGTTTACCGAGTCTTACCCCAACACTGACGTATTTCACGTGTTTCACTGCTTATGATATG
>JARACY010001702.1:0-53406 GCA_029255725.1 Scrobipalpa atriplicella | reverse complement strand
AATGGAAAAACGCGCTAGGTATATCAGTAAATCGCTTCTGCTTTTCACTCGCTACGCGAAACCTCCTAAGTCGGCGCGCCGCGCCTGACAGGGGAATCTGTTTTCGTAACGAACACCAACTTAAATTAGAAAGCTTACCCCGGCCGTGGATCTCACATACAACTCAAATTGGCACTTTGTGTATTTTAAATTCCATTTATATGTTGTATTTTGAAATCGTTAAAACCGTGTTTTGGAAGGAAGTCTTCTAAATTCACTCGTTTGTATCTTGTATTATCTTACAAATTCTAAACATATGCGTGAATATTCATGAATTTAAAATATTAAATATATTTACATATAAGGGACATGTTCATTTGTATCGCGCCTAATAAATTCGCCCCATTTCGCCCAAAGATCCGTACCGTACATATTCTACAAATTCTAAACAGTATCCCGATGGCACGACTAAGCTCGGACAGAAAGCTAATTGCATTACAAAGGCTTAAACCGATCTAATAGAACCAAATTGAGCTTGCTTAATACTGCCGAAACGTATGGACCGAAAGGGATCCGATTACTGGATGTATTGTATATAACTGTATAGCTCATTCGTCAATACACCGTGTAATAGAAAGGGTATATGCATCCTGAAAGTGAATAACTTTCCCTAAGACCTATGTTAGGTCGAAATACGAAAAAATATTACACAATACATCAGCTGATAGCGCATTAAGCCTCGTATTTATAAAGCGATCTCAAGAGTGAGAGCAATATTAAGTATGGATTTGACAGATCGTTTTGTACTGAAGTGTCATTTCTGATACGAACTGAAACTTGCTGTCACTCTTGAGAGGTGATTATAAATACGGGCCTTAGTGCGGGAAGTAAAATTATTTAATTCGTATTTCGACCTACGTGTTTCGGAACGATTTCAGTGTCATAAGCAGATTCGTACATTTGAGGATGCATATCATCCTTTCAGTTACAACTTACACGTTGTATATGAAAAACCCATGTACTTAAATGTAGAAAACAAAACGATCAGTGGTTCCTAAAATGAATACACTTTGCCCGTCATTTCGATTGAGTTGCATCAATCAAGGCACAAAATCTATTGAAAACATTCTCACATAGGCTCGTATTTATAAAGCGATCTCAAAATTGAGAGCAATATTAAGTATGGATTTGACAGGTCGTTTTGTACTGAAATGACATTTCTGATACGAACTCAAACTCGCTGTCACTCTTGATATGAGAGCCATCATCACAATTATTATTGACACAATCACAACCAACAAACATTTGGATAAACAAAAATATTTTGTTTCAAAAGATTTCACATATCTCGAGCTCAATACAGGATATTATTTCCCAAACAAATGAACTTCCCAACAACAACTTCGTCAGCCAGAGGGTAAACTTTGTTTTAACTTCACTGGGAGTATATTTTCCCACTTAATATCAAAACTAAAAAGTCTACATGCTTCGGAGCGGCGCGCCTGGAGATTTCTGCGCACTGAAATGTAAATAAGCCTCCATTGTTTCAAACTCAAGCTTGAATCTGCGGTACTAACATTCAAACGAAACAATGCAACAGAATGGAGAGTTCGCAATGAACTGGATTCAATTTTATTTCTTTTTAGCCAAGCAAACTGGCCACTTATACGTGTAGGATTCAATCGGCATGGAACGTCCAAAGTTCCATTCGAATTTAGAATTCAAATGGCCGTCGATTCGTTCTCGGTGCTGATTGGTCGATAGGAATCGTCACTAGCTTGTTTTCCAGCTCTGGATTTGAAATTCTAGTGCAGTTTCCAATTTAAGACCGCATTACAATCACAGATTACAAGTTGTTTTTTTTTTATCTAGTGTGACTCCAAAAACATGTGACCAAAGATTGTAAGTTTACATATTCTGCTGAAATGCGTGAAGTTTTTAATTATCATTTTCACCATATTTTAGACATCGATTGGGGTGTCTTTCGCAACACGCACGACTTAACTAAGGCTCGTATTTATAAAGCGATCTCAAGATTGAGAGCAATATTAAGTTTGGATTTGACAGGTCGTTTTGTACTGAAATGACATTTCTGATACAAACTCAAATTTGCTGTCACTCTTGAGACCTGATTATAAATACGACTCTAAAATAAGTCCTGTACTTTCCTGTCATTTTCTGTCATCAAAGAATCGAAAAGGACCGCAGTATAGACGGACTTATTTTATTCCGATTGTGTGCAATCCGAATCGACATCGATGTCATTTCCACGGCTCGAATCGCGTCAACATCACTGAATGCTCGCGACGTGATCCGGCGACCGGACGCCGGATTACACTACGTCAAGGGTTTTAATGAACGCGGGTGGGGGCGCTTCATGTTATGGAGAATGCTAAAAAGACGTTTTCTCCCACTTTCTCGGAAATAAGTAGCTTCATAAAAAAAAATAACCTTACATTCACTCTTTTCGGTCCCCAAGTTTGTAGCGGCCGTTTTGTCCAAAGGGCAATAATGAACATTATTGTCCTCTAGTGAGGTTTTTTATAGTACACACTAGTGCGAATTAGGTATTTTAAAGTTCACAATAGGCTGAATGCGAAAATAAAAAAAATAACGAGTGAATATAATGTGCGCCTGTCAAAGGCACCATATTAATTTTAAAATATGGCGGGTAATCTTATTGTTTCCTCGCAAATGATATAAAAGTATCGGCCGAAATAGCAGTGTATTATGGTCTCGTTTACTTCTTCAAATCTTACTCGACCATACATTGCTTCATTATGGACCTTTACAATAACGTCAGTTCAGTTTTTCACCACGTTCATTGAAAGCCTAGACGTATTGTACAATATTGTATTGACCGAGGAGGGTCAGTTTGGGAATTTCTTAGTTCTCTATCACAATTCAATTATGTAAGTACCTATCTGTACGTTCAAGAGTTATTTTCGTAAGAAATAGTACACTGATACCATGGACTAACTACTCTATGCATTTTGTCATTTTGCAATGTTTTTGTTTTGTGGTTTTGTTTTTACTTATATTGGCACAAAATACCAAAACTAGTTTTTTGCGCCGCAAGTTCACCCATGGCTTCATGAGTTTCGCCAGACATTTCCCGCGGTAAAAGTACCATAATTTAAGTTACTCAGGGTGAACGTAGCTTTCTATTGGTGAATTTTTAAATACGGTCCTAGTTTTTGAGTTTATTCGTTACAAACACACATACAAAAATACAAATATTTCCTCTTTTATAGTATTAAAACATTTATTAGTATAAAAAAAACACAACTTTAATCCTAACATATTCCTAACCCAAGGCAAATAATGAATGTTAAAGAACCCAGGCCAGAGTAAAGAGCAAATCCTAGTAAAGGAAGACGCATACTGAGTGGAATTTTCTATTGTGCAAAAACCTTTGTTTTTATGTTAAACACACCCGTTTTATAAATCTCCAAAGCTACATAGAATCATTTAACGGGTATTTTCCTAAGCTAAGAGCCCTGGAGGACATAAATCGTTTTTTGCAAACACCTCAAGTAATGCCCGAGAGAGCGATACTGGTGGCGATTCGGTAAAGAACACGAGTTAACTGAAATAAGTCTGTGTCATTTTCTTACTTTAGCGACATAGGAGGATTATGGGAAATATAATTACCCGTGGTACACCCAGGTGGACCAAGCAGATGGACCACGGGCAACGTTTAGACAGGTTTACACGTAAAGCTAAATACTTAGAAATAAATATATCTAAATAGATTAAAGATTGTAAATGATAGGTGCATGATTAGTACTTAAAGAGCGCTCCTCTCGCCAACAAACTGTTTCAGTTTTGCGAGATATTTGTGTATGTTTTAAAGTACCTACCTTTTTGAAATAAATCATAAAAAAAAAAAAACTTACTGACAGAATCAAAATAACTTCATCTATACTGCCGTCCTTTTCTGTTCTCTCTTGACAGATATGCACTTATTTTAGTTGTGATGAGTACGCGTACAAATCGAGGCCATATAATGCCCTAACAACGTCAGACCACTCGTTGGGCGCAGGGGCATGCAAATGTGTCTCATAGGCATAAAAGGGCTCGAGCAAAGGATCACTGAAATGGACAAGATGAATGATTGAGTTTTTCATGAGTTTTTTTTTTTAGTTTACAATAAAAGTAAGTAGTTGGTATTACTGATTTAGTCGCTGCTAGCTCCCAACGCTATTTATTACTCTTAGCTGTGGTAGGTAAGTTGCTACTTTTAACGCGCATGTTCTACTAGTCATTTATTCCAAACCACTTCGCCAAAGCACAAAAAATGCTACTCGAAGGAAAAATATGTCTTCCGCTCCACTTACAAACTCGGTAGGCTTAAAAACAGAAAGAGTTTGCTGTGTTCCGGCGGTGCGTGAGACTACCAGTGCCTTAACAGGCGTTTTCTGGGTTAGCTCGCTCCATCGTCGACTCTATCACGGTCATCGCTGACCTTTGTGTCTAGAGTCAAGAGCTAACCCATTCCAAGTAAAAAAAAAAGAGTTACTTTGAGCATTATTAGAATGATACAAAGTTCCATATTAAGTACTAATTCAAACCAACCACTCCAATAATAAAACAGAAACTCTCTCGAGTCATATACTTACAAATTCTGGGTTGTATGTAACCCATTTTGCCACAATCACCTTATCCCTTAGGATCAGTTCACACCGGGAAGCGACGAAATGCATGGCAATTAAGTATATGGTTCCATTTAAGTTAAGTGTGTTTGATTTGGAATCGACATCCATTGTATAAAGCTTTTGAAAAGTGCGAGCCGCGTCGCGTCACGTCGCTTCCCGGTGTGAATTGATCCTAAAGGGTATTCCCCTCCCTTTCCCGGGTCCTCCTGGGTATTCTAAAAACGCAGCGTAGCTCTGATGGATTGATTGAGGGACCCTTAAAGGACAAAGGCCTTTATCCACATATTGTAATACAGGGTGTAAAAAAATTGCCCACTTTACTTAAGGGGATCCCCGGTGCACGCTAGCGCCCTTATCAGTTACAAAATCAATACTCACTGAAAACGCAATTAATTGAAAATCCGGTAGATCAGATTAAAGTAAAGGTACTGAAGTATATTTTAAGCACTATGAATTCATGATTCAGTGTTTACAGCAATTACAGATACCAAAAGTGCTAAAAATGGCCGTTTTTCGCAAATTTTCTTTCTGTTACTACCACGAACTATGAATTTCAACTTTATGAGGTTCTAAATTATCTTCTTTGCTTTAACTTCATTCTGATCTACCGGATTTTCGATTAATTGTGTTTTCAGTGAATTATGATTTTTTGACTGATGAGGGCGCCACTTGGCTCAGGGTAGCCCCTTAAGGGTATGAACTGGGTAGGTTCGGATATATGGTTTTATATCAGTCCAATCGTGTTCCCGTCGAATCGGGGCTAATAACTGTATTTATGTTTTGTTTAGTTACCTAGTTAAGTTTAGATGTAAATAAAGCACTTATATACTCCCAGGGATGACAAAACAGGAAAAAAACTTCCTGAAAACCCACAAACCTGTTGGCATCTAATTGAAAAGGCCAAGAAAAGCCGCAGCGATAAATATGTCAGGCCCTCAAGGGACCCGCCGCGGAAGGCCCTTGTGCCACAGTATAGGTATAAGGCCAGTAAGTTGTCTCAGGCTGTACATGTCTTTCAAATGAAAAATAAATAAATTATGGTTTACCGAATGATTTTTTCTATTTAATAAATGATAACGATAATGAACCTAGACCCGTATTTATAATCAGCTCTCAAAAGTGACAGCGAGTTTGAGTTCATATCAGAAATGTCATTTCGGTACAAAACGACCTGTCAAATCCATACTTAATATTGCTCTCAATCTTGAGATCGCTTTATAAATACGAGCCGTAATCATCAGGTTTACCTATATTTTACCACCAAAATTTATCTCGAGTGACCCGGATAACAAGTAAAATGTGTCCTTCAAAAATTATTCTGCAAAATGGGGTTTTCTCTCTTGTCATAGTTTTAAGTAGGACAATAAGTCTATTTGATACCCTCTCGCATCACATCCATAGATCATTAAATCCGTTTATACTGCAGTTCCTTCCTTTCTGTTCGTCCTTAACAGAAAATGATAGATATAGGTAAGTACGGACTTATTTCAGTTAGGGTCGTATTTTTTACCAAATCGGCATCGGCACCGTTGTAGTAATTATACTGCTCTATTTACTGATACTGTGGCGTGTATAAATCTTTAAGCCCCTCCTAGCTGGTAAAAAGAACTCGTGTGATGGTATTTTTGACAGTTCCATGATAAACGCCTCCTCAGCGGTTTGGTTCGGTTGTTATTCGATGTAACAGGTTGTTTTTCTTTTATTCATGTTTATTGCTTTCTGTACTTCATTCATTTATAGCTATTATGAAACTGTGAACTCTTGTGCTCCAAAATAAGTAGTGACCAAAATTAAGACTTGGCTTAAAGGACTAGAATCCAAGCCATAAAATATTAAAAAAAAAAAGAAAAAAAGAAAATCATTTAAAGGGCTGACAACCTGTCACTATACGGGGTGTGAGCGCCGGCGTACCAGAAACTGATAGGGGTTGCTCAGTCAACAAAACTGAACACCTTTCATCAGAAAAAAAAATACCTTCTCATACGAAATGACTGCCTCAATTAGACAATTTGTATGGAAAAGCTAATTTTCGTTTTCATTTCCTGAAAGAATTTCCAAGTTGTTCAGTTTCGTTGACTGAGCAACCCCAACAGTTTCTGGTACGCTGTAGATACACATTTCGTTTTACTAGGCGTTATACGCTCTGCCTACCTGTTACAGAATTACTCACTGAGTTTTATTATTATTTATTTTTTTTGCGCTTTCGAGGAAGCAGAATTAAAAATATATCTCTAAGCTTTGAGGAACCAGGAAATTGCTACCATAGCTAAAGAAGCTTATGTTTGGAGCCAAAAGTTTATAAACGAGAATAGAGCTTTGGTCAAGTACAGGGTGAAAAAAAATTGCTTGCTGATAAAACTTTAGAGTATGAACCTACCCACTAAAACTGAACAACTTTCTCTAAGGCTCGTATTTATAAAGCGATCTCAAGATTGAGAGCAATATTATGTATGGATTTGACAGGTGGCTTTATACTGGAATGACATTTCTGATATGAACTCAAACTCGCTGTCACTCTTGAGAGCTGATTATAAATACGGGCCTAAGGAACATGGAACACACAAATGGTGACAGCTGCATGAAAATGGCTCATCAATGGGAGGCCTATTTGTTTTTCACATTTAGACCCATTGTCCTTTGTGGAAAGATGTTCAGTTTCATGGGTAAGATCTCCGTGTGATGATGATCCGTAACCAATTTTTTTTTTACTTGGAATGGGTTAGCTCTTGACTCTAGACACAAAGGTCAGCGATGACCGTGACAGAGTCGACGATGGAGCGACATATATCCAAAACATATCCATATGAAACGTATATGAATGGGTGCACGCGCAAGCTGTCATACAAATACTACTAGGCCAAACCGGATTGGATACAGATAAGTGCACAAACGCCCTAAAGTTTGGTGTGCATTTTTTACATCCGGTATAAAATATGCTGGACTGGGAGTGATAGAAAAACATAGAATGTGCCAGCTGCATCTCCTCCCGGGCATGCTGTAAAAACCAGCTAAGGGATTCGAGGGTTTTAATGTATTGCAAATTTAGGCGATGGGCCGACAACCTGTCACTATAGCAATACACAATAACCCTCAAAACTTGTCAGACGTGGCGGAATGACCTTTCGGTCGTTTTCGCTCTGCCTACCCCATTAGGGATAAAGGCGTGATTTTATGTATGTATGTATGTATGGTATAATATAAGCTACCCAGATCAGTACTATATCTGACGTACAGGCCTCAGCTCTAAACCGCGGCTGCGTCAGCCTAATAAGGTACATTTGACACGACACCTCCTGGGAAATCCTTGGCCAGAGAATATTAATTGTACTGCCAACCCCCCTCGCAGAATTTAGCATTTACAGATTATCCCAGTGGTTCTCAAGAATGATGAACCTTCACACCCAATGCCTAAAATCATACAGCATATAAGTAGGTGTTAATTAAAAAGAAATGTTTGTGTAGTATGGATACAAAGAATCTCATAAATTAGAAATTTATAGGATGTTGTAGAAAGTTTTCGAAAAACGGGACTGTAAATTAATAATTAATCTGCAACAACAACGTTTAATGTTTCGTTAAATTATATTATTTTTCTCATTGAGTTACGTACAATTTAAAAAAAGCAATTAAAGATGGGATTTTGGCTGAAGACCGAGCTTAGTGGCACATGGTGTCTATGGGAGAGGCCTATATCCAGCAGTGGACTAATATAGGCTGATGGCCTGTAATTTGTAATTTTTTTTAGTATAAAACGGCCCCCTGAAATCACTTTGTACTCAACACACTTTGGGAATGGCTGGATTGGATTAGCCAATAAGGGCGCCCGTATACTCTCGCTAATAATAATCGTTTGCGCGCCAAAATTGAATATAGAAATGAACCGTGAACGTTATATCATAGACAAAATGTTATATCATGTTCTATTCTACCCAATCTTAGGTATTCAAAGTCCAAAAATAAGTTTTACGTAGTGGCGGACAAGAAAAAAAACTTGGCAGACGGCGACTTGGTTTCGAGTAGATCGACCCGATAAACCTTAATTTTTAAACCGCCTTATTAAGCGCCTTTTGCTATTGCACAGCTAATAGGCTTCTGGCGTGGTTTGTGTAACGACCACTATCAAAGACAGTGACCGAAGGACGGAATCCATTTTCTTCCAGGCAATCAGGAGGTTCAGCCTGCATTGTCCTAAACAAACTGGACAAAATCTCACAAAGTTATAAATTGACAAGTATCAACTTTGGGGAGGTTCTGGGAATCGAACCCAGGACCTCCGGATCGTGAGCTTATGGCTCAGACCACTAGACCACTAAGCCGTGAAGACCGCTAGTTGTAATAAAATTATGGACACCTAGGCGAGAAATGTCCTGATTCAATTGCAGGAGACGCCGCCGGCTTTAGCTGATGAGTTCCGACTGGGGGTGGTACAGATGTTTTATCTCACGACTGCGGCTTAGCCGTACTACATACTCATACATACCTACCTACTATCACTCCTGTATCCGTTATGGGGTAGACAAAGCGTTAACGACCCAAACAAAGGTCGTTCCGCCACGTCTGACAAGTTTTGAAGACTGTTCAAGATAGATCTGAATATTGCTGTAGTGAAGTGTCCAGGTTGTCAGCTCATAGCCTAAATTACAATATACTGAAACCCTCGAATCCCTTAGCTGGTGTTTACAGCATGTCCGGGGGGAGATGCACGTGGCACATTCTATGTTTTTCTATCACTCCCAGCCCAGCATGGCAGTTACTAAATAGGCACTAAATGCTGGTAGTATTTTAATAACGATCTGCAATTTTGTACAGCCATTCTGACGCTCACTTTTGTGGCAGGCTACGTTATGTTACACCCAGTATATCGAACAATACAGCGACTAATCGCATAACACCGCCTACGAGGCTTATGTCTCAGAGGTACACTATACGCATTGTCTTAAGGTTGTAACACCAATAAGCTGACGTGTGCCTTAAGAGGCTCCGTTGGGCTGAGTGGCGCCCCCAAAAGTAAAAAAAAAACACTTTAAACACAATTAATCGAAAACCCGCTGTATCAGATTAAATAAGGTATAACTACGTAAAGTTTATTTTAGGCATAATAAATTTATTAATTTATTGATCATTATAGTTACAGATAGCAAAAGTTCTAAAAGTGGCCGTTATTTGTCGTCCTAATTCAGTCAGGGTAGGCTGCTGGTGCCCCACGGGGCTAGTTTGCGTCGGGGATCGCCTTTGGGACATTACTCCCAGAGGCTAAATCCGATCTATCGGATTTTAGAATAACTGTTTTCAGCAAATTAAGATTTTTCTACTGCTGGTGCCGCCACTTAGCCTACGGGATCCCCTTAAGGAGATTAATTCGTGTAAAGCAGATACAGCATACGTCATGGAGTGCCGAAACATCACTCCGATTGGACGCGGCAACCCGCGGGAAATTCCCCGGGGAAATTACTCCACCGACTCTAGGTGTATGGGATCACACATTATTGTTATCTACATACATAATTTAGACACGCACGAGGTAGAAGCGATTTAGCGTTTTTGTTATACAACGTGTAACAGAAAGAGTATGTTGTACCTTGAATGATATTAATCTGGCTATGAAAGTGAACAACAAAAGTTGTTTAGGAAAACCTAAGAAACAACCTACTTAGGTCGAAATCGAATAAAAAAATACTGCCATATAAAATTACTCCTACTTATAACTTTTGTATCTATGTTCTACAGAGAAAGTTATTCAGTTTCTTTGGTGAATGAAAAATCTCGGTGAACAGCGGCTTTTTCTATTTAGATCATTAAACTGAACAATTTTTTTACAATTCTTTTGGGCGATTAACTCAACTTTCACAAAAAACAAAAATACTTTATGAAAGCCCTTAACAAAGGAAGTATTTAAACAATACCATTAATTACGCAAAATAGAGTCCCTGAGAGTGGTAGAAACAAAAGAATCACGACTTTAAATTGGGCTAAAAAGAAATCAAAATTATAACGCAAATAGCTATCCGCCCCGCTGTTTCACCCGCGGCTAAAATAAATTTTCCCGTGGGAATGAGATATTTTTCCCGTGGTAAAAGCCTGTCACTATTCCCAGTTAAAGTCAATCTGTATATCAAATGTCGTCCTATTCGAAAGTGAGAAAATATTCCCGTGGGAATAAGATATGTCCCTCCAGGTTACCATTAATCGTGCTGCCAAATTTCATTAAAATCGGTTCAGCCATTTAGACGTGAAAGAGTAACAAACAAGCAGACAGACAGAGATACTTTCGCATTCATAATATTAGTATGAATAAAAAAAGTGAGAGGGCGTTGGTGCTAACTGCTAAGTGTCGGAACTTTCAATTGTGCGAAGGGTAAAGTTTTTCAAAAGGCCGTATCCCGTGAATGCTAAGCGTATCGATAACAAAAGAAAGTTATTCCCAATGTTTTAGAGATTTTTCCCGCGGAAATTAATATCTGCCTCCGATGGAAACTTCCGCGATGCTTTGTTGGTGACGAAATTGTGGTTCGATACACAAAAGTAAGCGTTTCTGGCAATTTACTTGAAATAGAATGCCAATAGTTTGCGCATCGAGAAAAATGGCAAACTTTGTTCGATATTCGATGGCGATTTGGTTAAAACATGACTTGACTTGACTAAATCTCAACTCAAATTATTGCATTTCTCATAAAGTTCGTTTTAAAGCGGTTCTTTATCGATAACCACGCACGTGATATGCGGCCCATAAACAGTATTTTCTTTGCTTGACAGAGCTTCAACTGGTTCAAATTTCGGAACAGCAGATCATAATCTTGTTACAAACCTAATATGTTTAGAAGTTTCCAAATTAGAATTTCTTTTAACTTGTAAAGCAGTTTGTGGGCCGCAAAACACGTTGGTATCGAACTTTTTCATCCCATCTATTCAAAAACGACGACTTAAATCGCATATAAGTGCGCCTAAAGTTGATGCTTCTAAGCGACATAGGTACTATTACTCTACTCTTTGCTAGAGACTGTCCCAGCCGGGTAAAATGAGATTTTAATCCTCTTTATGAAAATAAGTGCGATTAAAAGTTCTTTTACTCTAGAATCCCTCACTTCGCTCTGGATTCAAAAAAGCGCCCTCGCCTTAAAAATATTATTTTGCTCCCACGTGATAAAATCTACTATTTATCATGACCTAAGTACGATACGAGAATGTGCGTTGTTTTACAGTAAGATGTATGTATTGTCACATTAATCTGTACAGCGGCGGTTGTACCTGCCTACCCCATTACGGATAAAGGCATGACTTTACGTATACTTGTCAATCGCTGCTAGCTTAGAACGGTACCTATAGTGATTCCGCAAAAGTTTCATACTTGGCTGCAAGTTGGAATGCGTTTCGGAACTTTGGCTTCGAGCTGGTTTCCTTAAGTGTTTACCGGTGAACTGAGCATTTTTCATGCTTGTGTAATATCTAGAATATATTAGAGTCTGTTCGAAAAGAGAACAGGCATAGAATCGGAGGGCGCACATTTGTATTAACTATCCCACGGCTGGTTGCGTGGCGTTTATGCCTAGGTCTTTGACCTAAAACCTCCAAAATTTAATGTAGAAGGTTACTGTTAAAGACTTGGGCATAATCCTCACACGACCAAGCGACAGTTAATTTAATACAAATGCGCGCCCTCAAATTCCATGCCTGTTCTCTTTTCGAACAGACTATATACTTCACATTTTTCTACATGCATGAATACCATAGAGATAGAGAGAGTTATGCCTTTACAAGTCGTAGAATGATCTTTTGGCGCTTGGGTGACATTGACAGGAGCTTTTTTTGGGCTTCGTTTGAAGTAAGCTACATGTTTTTCACATCATCCATCAGTTTGCATCTGTTTCAAAACAGCTCCGACACCCTCTATAGAGCCTCTATAGAGGGTGTCGAAGCCCAAAAAGAGCTCCTGTCAATGTCACCCAAGCGCCAAAAGATCCTTGTACGACTAATCCGCTTTATCCACAGGGAGGGCAGAGAGTCAAACGCCCAGTAAAAGGAGTTTTTACAGCGTTTGAAAAAGAAAGCGTGAACAAACATTTTTTAGGCTCGTATTTATAAAGCGATCTCAAGATTGAGAGCAATATTAAGTATGGATTCGACAGATCATTTTGTACTGTAATGACATTTCTGATACGGACCCAAACTCGCTGTCACTCTTGAGAGCCGATTATAAATACCGGCCTTAGTTTTTAAGGGCAAGCAAAGAAAAACAGTTTCATATTTAAATGCAAAAATAGATTAACGGCAGCAACACACCTGTACCTGCAGATTTCGTTCAACTCGCTGTCAATGCTTTTTGAATTGCCTACAAAACACTTGTGGAAGGTTTGGCGCCCTTCGGTCGAGCCAAACCTTCCGCGAGTACCTATGCATTGCCCCTAACACCTTTATAGTTACAATACAACTAACACCCTGTATTAACATAACACCTCGCAGAGCGTCATTTTAATAACCGCCAATTAACGCACCATACAAGAATCCGCGCGAAAAAATCGACTGTTTGGTTGGCGGAATTGGTGTGACAGAAGTACGTGGTACGACCGAAGTTTCGGCCGCCCAACGTTACGCTGGTGTGTTGTACACGTTACTGAAATAAAAGAAAGACAGAACTACAGTCAGACACATTTAAAAACATAATCCTTATCTTCGAGGGGGGTAACCAACTGTTCATTTATCTTGCCAGAGCACCTAGACAATTTCCTCCCTCCATCTCGGTATTAAATTCAACATCTGCACTGCAATGGGCGCATTAATAAAACTCGCACTACGGGCAATGCGGGACACATAGATGGAATAAACGGAAGAGATACGGGGAATGAGGACGTGAGAATATTGTATTATAATGAATGTAATATACAACGTGTAACAAAAAGGATATATGCATCGTGAAAGGTGTCAATCTACCCATGAAACTGAACAACTTTCCCTAAGGAACATAGGTCGAAATACGAAAAAAATATTTTGATTTTCCATACTAAATGCGCTATCAGCTGATCCATTTTGTATGGAAGGTCAATTTTTTTTTTCGTTTTTTGACCTATGTCCCTTAGGGAAAGTTGTTCAGTTTCATGGGTAGATTCACACCTTTCTCGATGCATATACCCTTTCTGTTTATAATTTGAGAACTTCTTATTTTGCTAGTCTCTGGAGTTACCTAGATAGCGAGTAGTGAGTGACCCAGAGGCATTTTAAAAGGCCTTAATTTAAAATAGACTTTATGTAATTTTATGAACAGCAAGTCCTAAAACTACCGGTGCAGGGATGGTGCAGTTTATAAGGGAACTCTTTGCTACATAGTATGCCTGAATAGTGGTAGCTTGGGGAACCCTGACCAGAGCAGGCTTTGATATTAACCGGCAATGCTTCTATTGGATCCTATTTTCAACTGTTGGTTGTCCATGACCATTTCGTTTTGACAGATGTCATCCTAAATAAAGATCTCGGGACTATAATAACGGAAAACGTTCGCAGGTGTGCAGCTGCCTTAAATGTGACAATATAACGTGTGTCAATGTTTTTTTTTTCGCTAAAGCATGAATAAGTGAAGTGATTTGCTCTATCGTTGGTCGACCTTAAGTATCCCATGTGTGTAGCCTTATAATTATAATTTGTAACATATCTCTTCTTATTATAATCTGTGGGAGTAAGCATTTTTCACCCGACAGAGCTTGTGGAACAAAAATAAACCTGACGCAGAGATAATGACCTGTTGGCTCTTGTTGTAGTTACTTTCATTCATTAGTGTTGGAATTAAAACCACGTCAGAGGTAGTAGAATCGTTTTAAGTGCCAGTGATACATTGTGATTGTTTTTTCTGATTGAATCCTTTTTTTTTTAAAGCGCAATACTATGCGCTATTCTTTCCATAGGACCTTAGCTTGTCCTTACTGCTGAAATGTGAAATTTCGAGAAAGTAAAGAACACAGTGGTGACGATTTGGATTTACACACAATGTAATCTAAACATCGAATTTAAAACAAGTCTTTATCTGCCATTTCATGTAGTTGTTGTGGCTTTCTCATGACATGATAATGAGAAAGCATGAGACAGACATGACATGAGAAAGTCGCAGTAGTGTACATGCAACAAGCCTGGAAAGAGAAGTAGCTGGTACATTCTGTGTTTATTTATTCTTCAAACGTGACGCGACAAAACGCCTAAACTCTATTTGATATAGATGATGGGTAGGTAAGTAGTTTGTGCATGTTCAAAATCTACTCCTAAAAGTGTGCCAACTAATTTGCGTCGCATCAAATTTAAAATAACAATAAATATATTCAGGATCAAAAAACAATAATCCTTGTTCGTGAAGAGTAATGACTTTAAAATGAATTGTCCGTTCATATAAAATACAGTAATGAAGCAGTTCGTAAACTCTGTCAGCTATAAACTATGACAAACTGGGGAACATCTGCGCGCTACGAGCTACGAGCGACTGTCCCGGAAAACTTTCATGATGAATTTGTAAAATCTGAATTGGTGATGGTCGAGCGCGCATTAAGCCGTTTGTGCCAGCTGCCAGCTGCTGGATGTTCTGTCATTGGGCGCTTTTCCACTAGACGGCACGGCACCGGCAACGGCAACGACACGGTACCGTCGACGGTATCGTGGATGAGATAAGGTATGAAAATCAATGAAATTATATGAAACGCTTTTCCACTTGACGGCACGGCACCGGCACGGCATGTCATCGATTCCCATAGGCATTGTCACGTGATCGTTGCCGTGCCGTCGCCGTGCCGGTGCCGTGCCGTCTAATGGAAAAGCGCCAATTTACTGTTTTTCCACGAGACGCTACGTCCACGGCAACGGCAACGGCACGGTATCGTGAAAGAGATAATGTATGAAAATCAATGAAATTATAAGGCACCCTTTTCCACTTGCCGGCACGGCAACGGCACGGCATCGATCCCACCGGTAACGTCGCCCTATATGTGTTTGGTTTTCGTTGGGTTCGGAGTGGAACTACGGCTCGTATTTATAAAGCAATCTCAACATTGAGAGCAATATTAAGTATGGATTTGACAGACCGTTTTGTACTGAAATGACATTTCTGATACGAACTCAAACTAGCTGTCACTCTTGAGAGCTGATTATAAATACGGGCCTAGGTAAGCGTGGGTGAGCGTTATCGTCGACGATATTACCGTACTAGTGGAAAAAGAGGTATCCTGACGGTATCATTATCATGCCCTTTGTCGTGCCGTCTAGTGGAAAAACAGTCATTGTGCCGGTTCGGTCGTAGACAAGCACGTCTAGTCCATGTCTAGTCACTTTCTAGAATAAAAATAGAGACAGCTGATTTAAACGTGTCAAATTGACGTTACTTGCCCGATTTTATACAAAATAAGACAGCGTGCTAGATTGTGTCGTCGTTGTCGTCTACTATTCGTCACTTATACAGAATTTAAATCAGCTGTTGTGTTCCTGTCTTTTTTTTAATTAAAAGATTACAAAGTGACAGGAGTGTCCTTAAATAAAGAAAGTTGTCTCTACGACCGAATCGGCACCCACTGCTTCTCTTAGAAGACGTCAAAGTTACTACCTAGCTACCTTAATCACAGCTAACGGGCCTTTAGACATTGTTTGGGTGGAAGAAACAGTTTTCCACAAACAGATATGCTTCTTTTTCTTGTCGTGTAGGTTTGGAGTCAATCAACCCGATGCTCAGTTAACGAAACTGAAAAACTTCCACAGGTAAACTCTTTCAGGGGATTAGATACAAAATGCCTACAAAATACGCTTGGCGGAGCCACTGGTTGGCGGCCGTGCCTCCAGACTTTCTTCAGACGCTACAAGCACGGAATTTCAATTTAAATGTAAGTGAAATAGCGAGACTAAAAAGGAAACTTATAATTTAAAAATAAGAAGCTCGATAATTTTATACAAAAGCGAAATAAAATACCGTAGGAAATGCAAATTAAACAGTCGCGCCGGGAAAGTTTGAAATTAAAGCAAGTTTTGAAATTACACTCATTTGGAACTTTGGAACCTAGATTCCAGGCGGAATAAAAACTTAAATGAGTGACGACGTGCCGGGCATAGTCCGTCGAGGGACCATGCGGGTGGGGCGCAAAATAAAAGAATCGAGTCCAAAATATAGGAGGTAAAGTACGGTGCAAAAAGACTAGACGTAAAATCTAAAAAACCTTTAGTTCTCCTTTCGAGTTTAGACGGCATCGAATATACATTTTCGCAAACATCCAATTCTATCGAACGGCCACTTCCCTGAAAGTCCATTTAAAATATCCATTTCAGCGAATGGCCATTTCTCTCAGACGGCCACTTTCCTGAAAGTTCATTTCAAAGAACGGCCACTTTCCAAACGGCTACATTACTTGCGAATGGCGTTCCCCGCAGGGCCACTTTCCTTAAATGGCCACATGTCTGAGCGGCCATATCTCTGAACGGCCACACTATTTTTACTTGTTCGTTTCATGTTAACTGACTTTACTGTGAGAGAACAAAAATTATTTCGTCTGACGGCGGTCTATGTTTCATGGGGTGCTAATTTCGTCAACCTAAGAGTCAGTTTATACCGGGAAGCGCCGCGACGTGACGCGGCACGCACTTTTCAGGAGTGTGATACCTACAATAAAGAACTTTATTCACTATACAAAAAGATTGACATTTCATTGACGGAACTCGAAAATTCCTAGCGGTGGCGCACTACGTCGCTCTGCGCGCCGAGGTGCAGCCTGTCTTTAAGCAGCTTCGCGCTGCATCGCGTCGTGTCTCGCCTTCTTCAGTTAATCAAATGCTTTAAAACCATGTAGTAGAAAACGCTGTATCGTGTGACTTGGGCGTCGTCTAGCAAAGTGTTCCGGTCTATTCCCGACGGCGCAAGTTCCGAGCGAGCGACTACCGTATGACGTGTGGAGAATACGGATACCGTTTACTCGAACACCAGTATTGTGCAATTGAGAACAGCCTGCGTGCTGGTAGAGTCCATAGTCTACCTTTTAAATACAATAGGCAGTCCTCCCAACTAAATTTTTGGTGATAACTGCCAATCTCCCAGATATGCGCGGGACTTAGTTTTTAGCACTTGAGTATTTGCCTCTCTATTCCTTCAATCTTATGATCTCTGATGGGACAGACTGACTAACACGACCAGATATCAAGAACAAAAATAAGGCTCAGAATTGACTATTTACATACCAATCCGACAGCATGCTGCGGTGGATCCCTATGGATCATCTTACTTATAAGTAGATAGGTAATACTTAGTATGTCTGCAAGGAAGAGCGGATTCTCTAACTCAAGCATTCAGGTGATTCTAAAAACCGGCTTAAAAGTAGGTACAAAGAATTAAGCTAATGTCTTTTTTTTAAATAACCTTTAGAGCTAGACCACATGCATTAAATATAGCTTGAACATAGTCAGGTGGAGATTTTCAGCAAGTTCCTATGTGATTGTGATCGCGGTGCGGTACAAACTACCAATTGGATCAGCGCGAAATTTTTTAATGAACTGCATCCAAAATGCAATACAAGTGCCTAAATTCTTGCCTCTAAATAGATGCCTCCGTAGTCACAGCAGATGTAACCGGCCCACTGCCAAGTACTGATCTTAAATTCTGTGAACACCAAAATTAATTTTCATATCTTAAAAAATATGAAGTGAGGATTAACAATAAATAAGGCTTAAGAGTAGGAGTAGCTGCTTCTCGTCTAGCTTAATTTTTTGCAGATTATCGCTTAATTAATTTTTCTTCGTTCTTCTGAGTGGGAGTTTCTTGAGGATTTTTTTATGAGTGAGCTTAAAAGAATGCATGTGAAATTACTATCTGCATGGAGTAATATTGGTGCCGATTCTGTTGTAGACGCAACTTAATTTATTTTAGTTTGTTTTTGTCACTTTCTTAAATTTGAATAAAATAGAGACAGCAATGCAACAGATGATTAAAATCCTGTCAAAGTGACAATGGTAGCAATTCGTGGTTGCAAAATGAATACGTGAATTAACTAATATAAGTCCATACCTGTTACTTTCTATCATGAGCGAACTGAACGGGATGGCAATACTTTTAGTTGAGATTTAGTTAAGTCGGGATGGTTACGAATCGGCATTCTAAATGATGACGTTTTCTTATTTTAAGCAATATACGTCTCTTGACAGAATTATAATCAGCTGGTCTTCTTCTCCCGTATGGGTATCAAGTCGATTGACCCGATGAACCCTGGTGTAAGAGTTTTTAAACCGCCTAATAGCACAGCTAATAGGCCTCTTACATGGTTTGTGTAACGACCACTATCAATTACAGCGACCGGGACCGACGGTTTAACGTGCCCTTCGAAGCACGGAATCCTTTTTCTTCTCGGACAATCAGGTAATTCAGCCTGCAATGTCCTAACCAAACTGGGGAAAATCTCACAAAGTGATAAATTAACAAATATCAACTTTGACAGGACCTCCGGATCGAGAGCCCATGGCTCAGACCACTAGACCACGGAGGGAGCGAGCAGTCAAAACTGGTGACGAAAATGTAAAATTTTCAATTAAAACTTATCTTTCTGTTCACACCACAGGTACAAACTTTAATGCAGTTGAAAATTTAAACCCTTTTGGCACTCGGCGGCTTATTTTGCGTTCGCCTAACTTTTGCCCGACCGTTCAAAGCTAAAACGAAAGTGTGTATGGGATCCTGAAAGCTTTGATATTGAGATTTAGTTCCGTTTTTTATGCGGGAATCCGAGGGATTAGTTTCGGCTTCAAATAAATAACTTCCGCTTTCCGATTGGTATCTTTGATTAGCTTTGAAACTAGCTGATTTGCTCTACCTTAGTAAAGAATAAAAGATCATTTTATTTACCTACGTTGGGTTAGATATGCTTCATCTAGTAAGTAATTTAATCGTGACAGATTCGACGATGAAGAGAGTTCAGAGAAGTCTTAAGGATATCAACACACCTGCGTTAGGTTCGGCGGCGGAACGTTCGGCGACCAAATCTTCGGTCATAGGCTCAACCGAAGACTTAGCGCTAATACTTGCGGTATTGTAGGAAAAGCAAAAAGCATTGACAGTCAGCGTGTTGAACAGAACCTTCGGAATAATATGAAAGAAGGAAATACTAAATTGGCCTCGGGCAGGACTTGAATCTGCAACTTCCAACGCTCTGCCAACTGAGCGGTTAGCGGGAGGGACTTTCGGAGCCGAACGTTACGCAGATGTGTATTGATTTTTATGTTATTTTTGACTGTTTTTCATGAAATCCCGGCCCACGTTCATTTAAAGCCTTGTCATGTTATTTACTGTTGTGTAATCAGAAGCTATCAAACAATTATCCGCGGGGACTTTGATTGATTCGCATTGGATAAGCCAAATTGGGCAATTTGTTACAAAATAGGTTGCCAATTTTAGGTACACCAGTTTACATAATCTATGTAGTTAAATATCAGTAAATTTGAGCTTGATTGGATATCGGGAGTAGAACTCCGTATAATCGAAACTACAGGTTGTTTTATCTGACGGCTGCAGCTTGGCCGTACTTGTGGTTTTGAATACCGAGCGTGTAGGTACATTCACACACACACACACACACACACACACACACACACACACACACACACACACACACACACACACTAAGTATGGCTAAGCTGCAGTCGTGAAATCGTGTTGCTACCCGTAAAGCTTGAATTCCTTCTGCACTAAACTTCTTTTAGCTCCCCTATGTGAATGTAACAAATAAATCTACGGCATAGTTTAGGTACCCCCTCAGGACCACCAATTCAGTTAAAACAAGCTATTTTCCTCAGAATGGTCGGAACCAAATCGTTCGAGGGTAGACTCATGATTTATTTCAGTTACCTCCCCAGCTTCATTTCTTTTCCTGGTTTTTCTTCGATATCTTTGCGTTATCGTGCCTGGTATAGAAAAAAAGTTTATTAAGAGTTCTTAAATTAACAAAATCGGAAAAGTAATGGACCTTCCCTTAATTTTTGTTTTTATCTACCAAAAATGGACATTGTCTTTTTTAACTTTAAATTGGTATTAACAGGGTATTATTCAATTAGATTAGGAAACAAACCCACAGAGAGTGGTTACAATTTTAGAAAATCACCGAAAACTTCGCAAGACTTCAAGAAGACGACCTACTTTCTACAAAGATTATATCGATCCGATTGGCACACTACTTAAATTAAAATGAGTTTTAACATACTGTGTTTATACGTCTGTAATTTTCTATCTTTTGAGTCCTAAGGTACAGAAAGGCACGAAAGGTAAACTGTATCGACCAAGTCATCTAAAATCTTTTGACAAAATATGCCTACTCTTTTTTTTTTTTGGAATTCGGCCAAAAACTCTAACAACAATTAAAATAAGTTGATTACATGCCGTCCTATTCTAAATAAAGAAACTGAAAAAAAAAGAAAAAAAAGCAGGAATAAACTTGCACGCCGACTAAATCGACTCCTTATCTTCTATTCCTCATATTTCCACGGCTCAGACTAAAATATTCCCAACCCTTATATATTGTGCGTGGCGTCAATATGGCGGGTTTGTTACGGGTCCTTACATTTTATGACACCCCGAAGGTGTTCTCTAGTTAAATGCATGACTAAATTTTATGTTCTGTAAGCCATAGTGTGTTTTTTCTCGACCGAAATCTGGGCGGTGTTGTAAATACCGCGAATTTAGTAGGGTGTGCTCTTTGGCGAAAGTCAGCAAAAAACTAAGTACTTAACTTAGGTATCCTTTAATTAGGTCGAATTGATTTGAGTGATTGAAAAACACGGCTTCACGTCCGGCACCGAACGTCCATTACTTGCGAACATCCATTCTCGCGAATGTCCACTTTTCTCATATTTCTCCGGACGGCCATTTCTCTCAGACGGCCACTTCTCGGCTAGTCTATTTCAGTTTCAGGGAAGTTCTCATTTCATTTCACACAAATAACTCTGTTTTTTAGGAAATTGGACCTAATAATGGCTCTTCGTTTTAATGCAGATAATAATTGACTTGAAAAGACCTCGGTCGAAACGGACTAAGCCTCCGTTGAACAAAAACAAGTAAGCCGTTACAAAAATTCACTATGAATAATCGACTTACGGAGCATGAGAAGTGTAATTAATATTTTAACTAACAACAGATAAACCAAATACAATTTAATTAAGATAACGAACCAACTAACGAGCTTATCTCAAAATCAAAATAGAGTTATTTATTGAAAGCCATATTAATAATGTTCAACATAATTAATACCACTACACTAATATTAAAGCAGGAGTACTCTGAAGCGAGCTACGGCATAGTGGTATTGGTTGTGTTGTGATCAAAGACTGAGAGGAGTTTAATAATCACCGGCATAATAATTGCCTCCGTGGTCTAGTATGTATGATGTCATCGAGTGCTTCTCTTCCCGGACATACTGTAAAAGTCAGTAGAGGCAGAGGAATTTTCAATGTATTTAGGCGATAGACTGACGCCTATCTTTATAGCAATGCACAGTTCTTCGCAATTTTTTTTTGTGGCGAAATCGCTCTTGCACAGGTACAGCTTCCAATACAGAAATTTCAGAACTTATCTTTTCGCCATGTCATGTCACAGTCTAAACGTAGTTACGTCTAAATACGTGGTCTAAATGTGTGGCGCTTAAAACCACAAATCATGCGCGGATATCGTAAATGTATCCAAAATGAATGTACGCCATTACCGCTCCGAAACGGGAATAACTGAATGTGCCTGGTTGCCTGTTACACCGGACTCATAGTATAAATAATTAATAAGGAACAATGAACACATTTAAGAATATTAACAAAACACAATACTCACAAAACATCAACAAATAAAACATTGTAGAAACAGAACAGGTCACTATCGGGCTCAATTCTATTTATGCATATATTAGCTAACGCTAAAAGAACACGCACTTTCACCCCCGCTGAAATCTTACCTTACCTCACCTATCCCGTGCCAATCGAAGCGCGAATCGGCTCGACTGAGGCGGCAGCGCCGGCAATAGGGTGTTGAAAGAACACCTTGCATGTAGTAGTAGTGGTGACGGCGTCGACAGACATCGACGATCTGCGCGGGACTAGTTTTTAGTGCCCGAGTGTTTGCGCAACACACAAGTGCACACTATATTCCTTCAATCTGTTAATCTGATGGGACAGACTGACTGACACGACCAGAGAATTCATGCGCAGGACTGACTATTTTAAATGCACATCCGACAGCATGGATCAACGAACCCGGGACCTCCGGGCCGTGAGCTTTACCATAACTTTTTATTCAGGCCACTAGACCGCGAAGGCAGTATCGGTGTAACAGCATCCCGACGCGGATATTACAGCAACGTATTTCACGATTTGACCGCGTACAACGTTTAGGCCGTTTCGGCTTCGCACTGCGCAAATTGTGGATTTCACACCTGCTTTCACAATTTAACTTGCTGAAATACTACGGGCCTCTTCTAAATGGCACGTCAGGAAGACATATGATGGTACCATGGCATCCGGAACGTGTGTGTGCGAGTTCGTACCATTTCGCCCGTCAGTCAAACTCGCGGCGTTGCGTTCTATGATTTAGCGATCGACCTTATTTTGGCAACGCATTTCTTATTTTTGTCTTATTAAGCGCAATAAAGAAGTTATTTAGGTATCTTTGTCACTTTCTCAATTTCGACGAGATCACACTTACACCACAAATATACAGATAACGGAAACACTATAAGCCTCTTTGCACAGTTTTAATAACAATTTTGTTTGGTTCGACTTCGATCTTATCATAGGATATTCAGCGATTCTCAAAAAGGCGTTTGTTTACGAAGAATCATCCATCTCGAGGCAGATGATTAATTACCACCGTACATTATCGACAGCTCATCCAAAACTCCATTAAAACATTCCGGATGAGATGATGAGAGACTTTCTTGTGAGAGTTTGCGAGAGTTAGAAGATAAGTTGTGGTCCAAGGATGTGGTCTTTTCATGTAGGTAATAATAAACACAAATCCACTTAAAGTATATTTTTATCACAAAAAACAATGAACTCATACATACATATAATCACGCTTTTATCCCTAATGGGGTAGGCAGAGCGTTAAACGACCTAAACAAAGGTCGTTCCGCCACGTCTGACAAGTTTTGAGGATTATTCCAGATAGATCTGTATGCGCCGCCGCGCTCATAAGTAATCTGTGTCTGTATATTGCTATAGTGACAAGTTGTCAGCCCATCGCCTTTTCAATACTGAAACCCTCAAATCCCTTACAGCATATTCGGGAGGAGATGCAGCTGGCACATTCTATGTTTTTTCTATCACTCCCAGTCCAGCAAGGAAGTTAAGAAGGAACAATGAACACATTTAAGAATATTAACAAAACACAATACTCACAAAACTTCAACAAATAAAACATTGTAGAAAGGTCACTATCGGGCTCAATTCTATTTATGCATATCGCTTAAAAAGTCTTATTTTAAAATAGCTAAAAATTAGTTTTAATAAACAATAATCTTATAGGAACTGGTATTCCAGAACGGCTATTAATAAAGTTACCAATAAAGTACCGTCTCTAAAATTTCTCAATTTAAGCGGGATATTTTTTAATCACCACTAAGATTAGTTGGTTTAAGATATTTGACGTCTCTAAGCCGCGTAAATTGACGCGCTTAAAACAGCATTTGAAATGCTTATTTCGAGCTCAATTCTAGATGCCACCTAAATTTAAGTTTACTTACCTATCACTTACAGATTAAAATGATTGAAAAAAGACAGGAGATTTCTTCTCTACAGTTTTCAATTTATAATCTATCATTTTACGCGTTTTCTGTCGAATAAAGTCGCCATGTCTTATAATGGTGGGTAAAGTAAATTACAGTGGAAAGTTGCAAATGCGCGCCAAAATCTTGCAGAAAAAGCGCAAAATAAAACGTAAAGTATAAATCTCCTGTCCCTTTTCAATCTTAATATTTTAGAAGTGACAGATAGATTTTAATCTAGAATTGAGCCACTCGGCCGGCGGCGTAGTTAAGAGACGTCAAACTCAATTTAACTATGTCATTTAATTTTAAATTCAGCAAATCCAACAAATTGGTTTAGCCACGTCAAATTATGATTTTCAATTTCAGCGAGTCTCTTTTTAGAATTGAGCCCAATAGCGGCTCAAAGTGACTTTCGAAGATTTTCCGCTTCAAAACACTTATCGAATCAGATACCGAAATATTTAACAAAGTTCCTACAAAACTTTATGAAAGTAGGGCCCGTATTTATGAAGCGATCTCAAGTTTGAGAGCAAATATTAAGTATGGGTTTGACAAGCCGTTTTGTACTGAAATTACATTTCTGATACGAACTTAAACTCGCTGTCACTCTTGAGAGCTGATCATAAATACGGGCCTAAATCTGTGTTCTGTGGTTGAAAAACCGACTTAAGTATAGAGTGGAATCTAATTTCAAGGAAATTAACAACTCAACCATGAACTCTCAGATGTTTCCCACGTTTATTCAATTGATTTTGGAGCATTTTGTGAATTTTGTCGAAGAAAACGTATTAACTATTTCAACATGAACAGCTTTTATTTTGACCAGACTTTAGGGTTTATTTGCAAGTATATTCCTCATGCATCATTTGGGAAACGGCAGATACTGTATCATGTTAAGTCCGAAATGGTACATTCATACGTGGTGTAAGGGACAGCTTAACGTAAACGGATAGTGGTTGCTCAGTCGAAGAAACTGAACAACTTTCCACCAGGAAATTCTTTACATGGATATAATATTGGTAAAGAGACCATGTATTTTGCACATTGGCTAAGCTTCTTAAATAGCTATTTACAATTTATTCCAAGACCAGCGTAATTTCGTGTCAATGTGCACCATTAACGCCCCGTACTGTACAAGTACTCAAAAGATCAAGTTCTCAAACTTTCTATCCTTGAGTATTGTTCTTACTAGTATTCCTTTTGAGGCGCTAATGACTTTCTTTCAGCGCGCAAATGCTTAAAATATTAAGCGCTGAACTAAAAATTACTTATTGCTCTTAAGTCTCTGTGAAGCAACTGTGTAGCGAAGAACTTAAAGCTAATTATAGAGAAACTGGATCTTCTTTTGTGTTTGTACTTTTTCAAAATTTTTGTTGGGTACACAAAAAAAAACTTTGTAGAAATCTAATTATAATTTATGATAAAATTATAAAATAATGTTTATCCTCTTTTTTTCTTCTTTGTCGTGTGGGTTTCGTTCGCGTCAATCGACACCATGAACCCTATTGTCAGAATTTTTAAAGCCTAATGAAACCAATTTTTGTAGTGTATGAAAACTGGTTTCATTAGGCTAAAAAGTAGGTAAATGAAAAACCGAAAAAAGATTTATAAATTCAAATTTAATTTAATTTAGTTTTTCAATTCAACCGCCATCATAATAAACACATTACATTCCTTTGCTTTGCGCAGTCGGGTAAAAATTCATCTAAACACGTTAATTTATTAGCATACTCACCCGATTTCCCTTTAGCCAAAAGCGGCGCTCCATTATTTGTTCAAATCACGGGAATTCTTATCTAAATTCCGCGGAAGATCACGCCGAGTTGGTGAAAGAGGCGGATATACGGAAGTCGATCCATCAAGAGGGGGCCTTATATTCATGTGTAGGTAATTCTTTGTGTTTGATCGACAGGTTATTTTGGGGACAATATTTGGTGCTGGGTAGTTTATTTTGAGATATTATTTTCATTTAGATACCAAAATGGTTGCTATATACTTAGCATATATTTTCTTGGGTATTTTAAACCCAAGACAAGAAGTGATCTTCTGTGACCAAAGTTTCAAAGCGCTGACAAACAATTCAAATTAAAAGTGGGAGCAACAAATAGAATATAAAATTGAGATATATTTTTTACGCTATTAACTATATTAGAAATGTCAACAGGGATACACGTGGGAAAGGCCCCCTTGCGGGGAGGACCACTCTGCGGAGATTGTGCCTAACCGGCTTCTCTTAAACAGCTGGATCCGTTCCGATCAAAACAAGCTAAGCTCACAAGAGCGAAGCATTTGCAAACTATATTAGACCTAATAAATTTGTTTGCACTTAAAATTAAATAAGAATAGTACTGAAACAATTTTGTGATCAGTGGCAAAATGTTATTCCAGCACTTAGTAGTGGAATAAGAAAAACTGCCACATCTACATACCTACCTTCATTGCATGGAATTAATTTTTATTAGATGGAATGTCATCCATATAATATAAGAACACATCATATGTATGTATACTTGTATCAACAGTAATATGGTTGCGAATATTGCTGACTAGATTGTACTTATCCGATCCGATCAAAATGTACCTATACGATCCGCAGTCAAGCGTGAAACCCAACTTTTAGAGCGAGACATGTTTTTCGTTGTACAAGTAAAAAAAATCTAAAAATAAACCAAATGCGTAAAAAGTTAAAGTGTGCTTTAAATTAGTAGAGTTCCTAAACTAAAAAAATCGATTGACGTAAGAATTATTGAAATAGACCCACGCGTGTGGTCTCTAGGAACAAAAATACATTTTAATTTGATTATTATTTTATTATTGACAACCTGAGATGTGTCCCATTGCAGGGCAAAGGCCTCCCTCCCTTTCTTTCATTTTTCCCTATCTTCGTTCCCCGTCTGCCGTGGGCATCTCGCTCGTCTCTCCATCGTTTCCTGGGACGACCTCGTTCCCGTATTCCGTATAGGCTAAAAAACACATTACCCTCATTTGCTTCACGCAGTCAGTTAAAAACACGTTTTATTTTGAGAACAACAAGCATTACTTTTGGGTATGCTATACTGAAGCTCGCAATACAGCGTGACGGGGGAAAGATAAATGAGGTTCAGAGGAGCAAGACAAATATGGTCTCGTGCCCTTATGACATTAGCTTGAGATTGCGGTTTGGGATTTTTTGGTTCATGTTTTGGGGTTGTGCCTAGCGTTGTGCCGTTCTCGAAATATTCTCCGGCGCGAGAATATTCTCGGAAACGCACTCGAAAGTTTCCGATGGAACGAGAATTTAGGAGAACATTGGTGTTAAGTCTTGATTTAATTTTCTTTTTATATGCTAATAGCTAAATTTCAAATATATGAACTGTTTTAGATGTTTTACATGTCAGAAACACTTATCGTTTCGTATATTTCCTATGTTCCCGAGAATATTCTCCGTAAGTTTCCCAAAATTCTCGAGAATATTCTCTGTGTGCTGAATTCAAATAAAGATAGTCTAAAGTTATGATCAGAGGTCGGAAATTCGGGTGCAGAAAAAGTAAAAAGCCACTGTTTGAGCTACTGAGAGTTGCTACAACGACCTTTTTCAAGATTTTTAGGGCCCCAGTTTATTTTTCTTTTATAATTGTTTTAGTAATGCTAATGTGTTCTTTGCGTCAATATAATTCGAAACTGTTTGATTTTTTTTTATATTTGTTTTAATTTGAAAGATATAAGTAGAAATGTGTTTTCAATGTACTGAAAAATAATAAAAATATAAAAATATCGTTTGATTGTTTGATATTTTTATTGAATACCATTACCCTGCTTCAGAGGACATAAGCCGTCGGTCCCGGTAGCTGTTTTGGTCAGTGGGTCGATACACAAACCATGTCAGAGGCTTATTAGGTGTGCTATTGGGCGGTTTGAAAACTCTGACATTAGGGTTCATCGGGTCGATCGACTCGAAACTCACACGACATGAAGAAAAAGATAAATAAACATTTTCTGTTGGAGCCTAGGATGTAAATGCAATAGATTTGAGATCAGATACGGCATGTCTCTCACTATATACACGTATTCATTCAAAATTTAATCGCATTTCTTGTTTGGTGGCTTAGAAATAATATTATACTATATCTCGTGAGTATAAGTGATATTATTTCTATGTTTGATGGACATCTTCAACGCGTATTTTATTACCGCTAATTGACAAAAACGTCCGCTCGTACTGAACGCCGCGCAGCGACTGAGCTCCCTTACTCCCTTACTGCGATCACATTACCCGATTCGCATCCGAAATCAGGAGGTAGGACGGTCGGGACGGCACGATCGCCCTTAATCAGGATCCTTACTTCCTTACTGCGATTAGACTTGCCGTTTTGAGCTCCCTACCCTAAATTGGGCCTGGTCGGCCGGGTAATGTAATCGCTGCTATAAAGTGCACGTGCGCAACGAACAATAGAATCAGAACCCAACTAAACTAAATGTTTTACCGAAGAAGTGGTTTGCCGACAAAGAGTAAACTACCTATCCTTAGTTTTAATATATTTTTTTTATAATTTTTATTTATGAGCCTATGGTGTCCTACTGCAGGGCAAAGGCCTCTCTCCCTTCCTTCCACTTTTCACGATCCATTGATAATACCCGCCATGCTTTTTGATATGCGTCCAATTCATCGCGCCACCTCTTTCGGGGTCGTCCACGTCGCCTTATTGCATTTGGTTCCCAGTCGGTGGTAATTTTAGCCCATAGAACATTCGGCATACGGTTGACGTGGCCAGCCCAGTCCCACTTCAAGTAGGCAGCCTTCTGAGCTACGTCTACAATTTTTGTTTGGGAACGCAGCACTGAGTTCCGAACTCGGTCGATCAGTTTAACTCCAAGAATGCTGCGCTCCATGTTACGTTGGCAAACCTTGAGTTTGAATTTTTGGACATCAGTCAAAGACCAGGTTTGAGCTCCGTAGATAAGGATGGGAAGAATGCACATATCCATGAGTTTACGCTTTAAGGTAAGGGGCAAGTCACCTTTCATAAGATCTTTCATTGCCCAATAGCTCTTCCAGGCGTTTTCAGTCCGTCTTTTAGCATGCAATTATATCAAAATTCTCGGAAAACTGGGACATATCTGCAAAATTATAATGATTTCCTCAAGATTAAATTTGCGAAATAAAAACAATTATACAGTTCTAAAATTGCCAGTTTTTTAACATAAATTTGTTTACTACTTTTTGTCGGCTAAAGCCGACTATGGCGCTGAGGGCAAGTTGCGAGCTGTCGGCTACACCCGTCAGTGGCGGCGAAAAGGTTAAATTTGTCCGGCTGTAGTACGACTAAATTAATATATAATTCTTAAGTATAAAAGCGTGGAATTGTCGTAAGTGTTGCAATGAATGAAAAAACCCGTAAAAGTAAAGTTCATTTCATTGTACTTAAATCTAGTATTTTAGATGCATTTAAATCTAAATCTTACCTATAATTTAATTGAAAACCTTCTGAAATAAATCCTTTACTATGGCTGTTTCAAGCTATTTAATGTACCTTCATAATGTTTTATTGATTTTTTATTAGTTTTACACATTACTGAATAAGCTTTCATTGATTACAATTAAATGTATAATCGATACTGAATGTTCTCGGTCCCAGGGAAAGTTTCGAGCACAATGGAAACTTTCCGAGAATATTCTCCGAAGAGAATATTTCGAGCACGGGAAATTTCCACCCGCCCATCGCTAGTTGTGCCGAGGGATTTGCGACAAATGCGCCTTCAATATAAAGTAGCTACCTTTTTCAAAGTTTCAGGAAATACGGAATGTGTTTTAGGCCCGTATTTATAATCAGTTCTCAAGAGTGACAGCGAGTTTAAGTTCGTATCAGAAACGTCATTCCAATACAAAATGACCTGTCAAATATTGCTCTCAATCTTAAGATGGCTTTATAAATACGAGCCTTAGTGACCCTGATTGATACACAAAAGATTTCGTACTTCGGAGGGAATGTTAAGTTAAGCCGTAAGTCCCAGTCGCTGTCATTGATAGTTACACAAACTAAGTCAGAAGTCTGTTAGCTATGTTACTTGAAGGTGGTTTAAAAACTCTTAAACAAGGGTTCATCGGGTCGTTCCGTGACTCGAAAAACCTACTGGATTTGAAGAAGCTCTACGAAATGAGTGATCGTGTGTCTAGCGAGCTCTAAACAGCTTTTCTCAAGTCAATGCATTTACGAAAAATTAACTAACTTTTTTAATTTATTGATTTGGATTTTTTTATACTTTTTATGGGCTCCTTTAACGTTACTGAAACACTCCCTAAGCTATGGTACGCTATTAAATTAACACCCTGTATAAAGCAGGACCTTTTTAATCGCCGCTAAAATTTTGACGTTTCTAAATCGCGTAAATTGACACGCGTAAAATAGCATGTCAAACCGCTTGTCTTCGCCGGGTCATTTGATTTTGACAATTACGCGCAGAACAGCAATATTAGGCAAATATTTTTTTAAAAATTTAGCAGCTCTCTAGAATGGACAAGACTCCTAGGTTCGAATATCACGTTATAACATACCTTATATTAGTGTTTAGATCATGTAGATCACCCTAGTTTTTATTTCAGCTCGATACATGCAGTATTTCCAGAGATATGACCGCGAGAAGTTAATGCATCTTTTTTCAATTTCTGAAATTACGGGTGCTAGCGGTGTCGCCGATGTGACGTCATCTTTAAACGTGCCGCGGCGGCGAACTGTGAAAGCGGCGTATGCAGTACTGTGGTTTATATTGCGTTATATTTGTTTCACGCATAGAAATATTAATTTTCACGCAAATATTTTGTTATCCTGAGTTGTGAACTGCCTCTGTGGTCTAGTAGTCTTGCTCCCGAATGTCTACTAAGCTCTCAATCCGCAGGTCGTGTATTCGATTCCCACGGGGGGATCATAAAGTTGATATATGTTAATTTATTACTTTGTAGGAATTTTCTCAGTTTGGTTATGACGTTATAGGCTGAATCACCTGACGTAAAATAAAAAATCCGCTCCTCGGAAGGCACGTTAAGGTGGCAGGCCCGATCGTTGTCTTTGATAGTGGTAGTTACACAAACCATGATAGAGGCATATTAGGTGAACTATTTAGGCGGTTTAAAAACTCTGTCATAAGGTTTTATCATAGTTGTAAACCTCTGACATCAGTGTTCATCATAGTTTTTAACATGTAATTTTTGAGACTAAGGCTCGTATTTATAAAGCGATCTCAAGATTGAGAGCAATATTGAGTGCGGATTTGACAGGTAATTTTGTACTGGAATGACATTTCTGATACGAACTCAAACTCGCTGTCACTCTTGAGAGCTGATTATAAATACCGGCCTTAGTTATTTTTTCAAGATGGTGATCATACTAAAATATCTCGTTTAAAGTATATTTAGTAGTCCCGTCTAACAACCCCGGCACGCGGGCTGCTACATTAAGTAGCTTTAAAATATTAATAAGTCCTATGACGGCAGGCAATCTCCTTCCCGAATAACATTCAAAAAATAAAAAAAATTTGCGGATCGCCGTAATTTTTTTGGATTAAAATATATAGGTACCTTTCGCAGATATAGATTAAAGACAACGATCGGGACTGCCACCTTAATGTGCTTTCGAGGAGAGGAATCTTTCATTTTATTATACAGGGTGTAAAAAAAAGTACTAATTATATTCCTTTAAACCACATGTTCTATTAATGATACTAAACAACTTTCCCAAAACACAAAAATTTTAGCTCGAAATTTTTTTTTGCCTTTTCCATACAAAGATGCTCTCCGGGATCTGCAGTTTTGTATGGAAAAGGCAATTTTTTCTTCGAGCGAAAATTTTTGTGAAACTTTGGGAAAGTTGTTTGGTATCATTAGTAGAACATGTGGTTTAAAGGAACCTAGTACTTTTTTACACCCTGTATAATATCAGGTGATGATGCTGCAGCCCTACAATGTCCTAATCAACTGAGGAAAACTCACAAAATAGTACATTGACAAATATCAACTTTCGCGATTTAAACTACTATACATACTTACTAGTACTACGTAGTGCACCGCGTTTAAAGATGACGTCACTGCGAGCGATTGAATATTGGGCCGTCTGCCACTCTCTTCGTGCGGAAGAGCTCACTTTGAGCTTTAATATCTCAGTCATTAATAAAGATATTAAAAAACTAAAAACAGAATAATTTTCTTAATTTTCTGGAGAATTTTTCCAGATAATAAAAAAAAAGAAGGAGCAAGGTCCATTAAGGCCAATGTACCTAAACCCATGAACAATAATACTTTGTAAAGAAGGGGCTTATACGTAGATACTTATTCTGTTTTGCACCAAAAATAGCAACCAGTGCGGCGTCTTTTTCAGTCTTGTCTTGGTCCACGTCTCCACAATTTGTTTGCCGATATTGCTATCAGAATACGATAATAGTATTGTGCATGTTTGTTCCACCAAGCTCTACAAAATATATGGTTTGTTAAGGTGTAACAAAATTAACTCTTATAATATTGAATTTTAATTTAAATTTAATTTAGAGATACGGGAAAAAGGCTAGGAAGATGATGATAGTGAGGGACTCATAATCGAGACAGATAGCTACCTTTAAAACTATTAAAGTACATACATACATACATAAATCACGCCTTTATCCCTAATGGGGTAGGCAGAGCATTAACGACCCAAACAAAGGTCGTTCCGCCACGACTGACAAGTTTTGAGGGTTGTTTAAGATAGATCTGTACATTGCTGTAGTGACAGGTTGTCAGCCCATCGCCTAAATTACAATACACTGAAACCCTCGAATCCCTTAGCTGGTTTTTACAGCTTGCCCGGGAGGAGATGCAGCTGGCACATTCTATGTTTTTTTATCACTCCCAGTCCAGCATGGAAGAATTAAAGTAAGTTTACGCATTTCTTGATAAGAGCTTGTGTTTTTTGGAGCGTGGCGTAACTACCGTGATCAACCGCTGTGCGGATATGCCTTTCATTGTATCTGGGATTATTCCCACATTTCGATAGGATTTTCGACGTGACATTGTACAATAGCTTTATGTAAAACAAAGGGATCTTAAACGTCGGCCCTGAAACCGTAAGTACTAGTTTGCTTGCAAACCATTCAAGTTAATCTTACTTACAATAATGTCACCTACTTTAGCTTTCCGCCCGCGTTAAATGAGTTTTCCTGAGGAAATGAAGGTTTTCCTATGTCGTATTCTAGGACCTAACCTTCATTTGTGCCAAGTTTTATCCCGATCCGTCCAGTGATTGCAGCGTGATTGAGTAACAAACACACAAACATCCAAACTTTCTTATTATTAGTAGGATTTTGCTAGACTGGGGATTATAGAAAAGCATAGAATGTTCCAGCTATCTCTCAGTCCAGTTCTTTTTACGACTGCGAACAAACGTATGTTTAGAATGATATTCTCAATTGAATCTAAGGGTCGTATTTATAGTCAGCTCTCAAGAGTGACAGCGAATTTGAGTTTGTATCAGAAATGTCATTTCAGTACAAAACGACCTGTCAAATCCAAACTTAATATTGCTCTCAAACTTGAGATCGCTTTATAAATACGAGCCTTAGACTTTAAATCCTTAAATCTCGTAAGTTTCCAAAAGAAAATGTTACTAGAAGCCTGCCAGAGACCGGCCATAATGTTCGTATATCAATTTATTGCTGAGAACTAGAACGCTGAAATATAAGTTAAATTGAGTTGCAATAGGTTACAGCCACTCGCGTGTCACCGGCTTTATTTATGACTTAGGGTCGGTTCACACCGGGAAGGGACGCGACGCGACGCGAAGTTGTATCTAGCTATATATTTTGAGCCAATTTGACTTGACTTAAAATTCAAATGTGTGAATTTTAGATTGGCAAAATTGCTTAAACCTCTTGAAGAAGATTGCCCTGGAAATTTTATCTTTTGACTCCAGATATTGTTATTTTATAATAACAGTTACTAGGTAAGTATATTTATATATAAATATAAATTATTTATATAAAAGCAACATAGAAACGAATTTCTACACTCAAGACAAGAAGCCATTAAGATATCGGTGAACAGTCAAAAACAAACTAAGCTTGTCTGTTATCGCCATAGTGATGATCGATTATCGATTGTCGATACGAAATCAATAGTATCGGTGAGCCTATTAGTAAAAGCGATAGAAAAAACGACCTATCACTATAGCGATACACATTTCAATCGTAGCTGGCATCTTAGTGTCAAATTCAGAGCTCAGTACCATTGTACGCATCTGTTTTTGGAAAATGAAATGTTGATTGTGAAGATCGTTGATTTATAGGCATGGGCAAGACGTCTTTTACTAGGCTGTAGACGTCGTGCCTACCCCGTAAGGTAAGGCTGGACTATCGATAGTCGAACTGTCGATAGTTCAACCACACTACATCACACATTCGTCCGTACGGTGTCATAATGCCTTTTATGGCATGCAGTAAAAATGGCACGGAATTTATGGAGTCCGCTCAATGCGTTTGAAACTGTTTGAAATGTACACGACCACGCTTTAAACGAACGTGGAGAAAATAGGAACTTTCGCCGCCATCTTGAGATTTGACAGTTCATCTTATACTGCAGCGCCCTCGTACGTATTCATTTAAAGCTTTGAAGGAATTTACACCACTAAGTTGCGAGCGTCTGTAAAATCTGTTCGAATGGCTTACAATGGCATCGCTGTGGTGCATATACGGGCGTTTATGTTTGCTTTATGGTTTTCATTTAACAGTAAATAGAAAAAGAGATTGATAAACAATCAATCATGTATATATGAATGCTTTGTATTTGTATTTATTTTTGTATCCTATCCTGTCGTGTCCCAAATAGGCGTGTCCGACTTAAAACAACTTTAAAATTCGATTACAACTTATTTAAAACCTTATTTATATCTTATTTTAAATAACTCTAGAAACTATAAGATGACAGCCATATTATGGCTGGTGACATTCTTAAAGAAAACAAAATTGGGCTAAATTCAGATTTAGAGAGCCGCTAAAATTAAAATATCAATTCGAGGTGGCAGTTATTCAATTCAATTCTTAATTAATGGCTTTTGTGTAGTCACAGAGGTGGCAGATATAATTGCTATTCTGCGCGTAACTGTCAAAATCAAATCACATGGCTAAATTTGACGTCTCTAAATTTAGCGGGTCAAGATAAGTGGTATTGAATACCGCGTAAAGCCGCGTAATTTGACACGCGTAGCGAAGATAAGAAAAAAACTCCATTTAGCCATCATGATAATTGATTTTGACAGTTACGCGCAGGATGTCAATTAAAGTTTAGCCAGGTCTTTAAGGCCCGTATTTATAATTAGCTCTCAAGAGTGACAGCGAGTTTGAGTTCGTATCAAAAATGTCATTTCAGTACAAAACGATCTGTCAAATCCATACTTAATATTGCTCTCAATCTTGAGATCGTTTTATAAATACGAGCCTAAAAATAAGATGGCGGCTCTCTAGAAATCTGCCTAGTCTTATCCCAAACACCCTGTATAGCTGGCAACATCGAAAAAAAGTAAGCAGCGGGTATGTTCTAAATTATCCTATTTCACGGGTGCCAACGACGTGGATGCGATAAGGAAGGGTGGAGCGAACAGATAGTAGAAACAATAATGCTAATCTAGCCGTAAATTGCTGTGATGTATTGTGGGATAGCACGAGAGACTGAAAGCGCCTGAAAGCTTAGCCTGAAAGTACAAATGCTATGTCTCACGACTGCCGCTAAGCCTTACTTGTGTGTGTAGCGTACTAGACGGCACGTCACCGGCAACGGCGACGGCACGGTACCGTCGACGATATCGTAGGTGAGATAATGTATGAAAATCTATGAAATTATATGACACGCTTTTCCACTTGACGGCACGGCACCGGCACGGCATGTCATAAATTCCAATAGATATTGTCACGTGATCGTCGCCGTGCCGGTGCCGTGCCGTCTAGTGGAAAAGCGCCCTATGCGTAAGCTTGTGGGTATTATTATATATTCTGTGCTTAAACCTGTAGTTACGCAAAAAGGCGCGCGCCTACGCTTAGTACTATATTAATTCTGTGCCTACGCACAGCCACAAGTATTGCCTAGCGGCATTCGTCAGATAAAATAACTTTTGGTAGGTAAGTACTTACCTAATGTAATTAGATCATGATTTAGATTAAATGTAATAACAAATTTTGAAACTGAACAATTTTGTCCAAGGAAAAATGTTTTCCTTTTCTGCTAATAAAAAAACATCTTTTTATTTAACTGAAGAGTTTCTTTGTTAAAGTTGTTCACGTTTGTTGCCTGATCATCCCCATTTGGAGAATCGCAATAAGAATTTTGCTTATGTTATGATGCCGCATCAGATTTTCATATACTCTGACGACGAAGGCGAGAATATGAAAACGGATTTCTGGCGCGAAACATAAGTTGGTTTAAAAAAACCGCAGAATTCAACAATGGCCGACTGAAATGAGCTCCCAAACTCCACTGCATTTCACACACTATAGTGTTGGCCCAATATTTTGAACTATATCGATAGTCTATCGATAGTATTCAATTTAATTCAATTCATTTATTTATTTCAAGCCATAAAGCTCGTATTGTGACCTTGAGAATATAGTCTCCTATTCATACTCCCTAGATACTATCGAAAGGGAAAAGTCACCAATAGGTACTGATATCCAACAATACTATCGATAGTATTGCCTAGTTGTCGAAACTAACTAAAAGCGATACAATCGATAGTATTACTGACTGTACCGGACATCATTCAATAGTATCTATGATATAATTGAGATTCTCGCGATTTTATCGAAAAAAAGCAAAAATTTCGATGATAGTATCGATAATTTACATCGATCGATATACGTTCGTTATTTTAAACGAGATTATTTTCGCTGTGATTACCGCGATATATTTATTGTTACCCCGATATTTCGGATTGGTTACACACTCCATGGTCACGAATGGACAGACCATACTAATCTAAGTGTATTATCAAAGATTATTTCCGATCGATAGTATCGATAGGTACCTACTATCGATATTGTTACTATTTTTCAAGGTCAACTATATCGATATTTCGGCAACACTACACCATACTGAATCACAGCTGAAGCTGAATTACAGCTGAATTACAACTGAAACAATAAGTTTCTGAATATGTCGCCAGGCACAATGGACGGTGATTTGCGACGCGTTTTATGGCAATGCAGTCGATATTATAATTGTATTTCGGCGTATTGTTATGTGAATGTGTCCGCAATAATATAATAACAAACTGAACGTGCCTTTTCGAAAGTTCAGATCCGTCGACAGAGCAAAATCCTTTCAAAACTGAATTTGATCATAAGAAAAATACACTAAAGACGTTATTTTTGAAGCGAACAACGGAAGAATAAATACTGAAGACTAGGCTGCATGGGCTCAAGCTCTTTGCCTTCCCTTATAATATGTGTAAACGTTAAAAAAAAAAACTTTCAGTTCTCGGGGGCGGGGGATATAGACGGCAAAAGATTGTTTTTGAGGCCTTGAGGCTTTGAGGATTTCTCCTCCTAAATGATTGAACTAAAAAAAAACGTAAATATAAGTAACTGAAACTGAAGAAATTACTTAGTTGATGATCTAAAACGGCTTGTTTACTGAGTGGCTTAAAAAAAACAAAACGTTTATACTTAAAACTGATGGCTAAAATATGGTGGATCTAATTCATCATTTAAAAAAAAAATGCACATTTAGATTTATAATCGAGTTAAAAATATAGAAGTTATTGATTTGGGTAGTCAAGTATTTACGAGGAGTGACGTCATACCTCACGATTTTCACCTTAATACACATGTACAATTTGTTTTTGTTAAGAAAGTATATAGCTTAACTTACCAGTTTCTTCAAATGGGTCCGTAAAACCCAGAAATGGGTCAACGACTTTGTTTCAAATGCATGCAAAGTGAAATACGACATTTCTATTCAAAAAGTTTTCATGGAAATGGTTAAAACTGATTTGATACTTTATTGCACCTGACAATTTACCTTGAGTTTTGTCGAAGGAACATTAAGGCTCGTATTTATAAAGCGATCTCAAGATTGACAGCAATATTAAGTTTGGATTTGACAGGTCGTTTTGTACTGAAATGACATTTCTGATACAAACTCAAACTCCCTGTCAAACTTGTACGGGCCTAACTTACTTTGTTGTTAAGTACTCGTGAAAAAGTATGGGTAGAGCTTTGTCACATAAGAGATTTAAAATAATCATGAGTAACTTCCCAAGAAGAATAAGAATATGGGGAAGGGGGAGTAACATTTGTATGGAGCCATACACAGCACACCATCTTCACTAAACAGTCACTTGTCATTTTCTATCCTGAGAGAATAGAAAGGGATACTGATTACACTGCAATATTCCTGCTAAACACTTTCAGCACTTTCAGCCTACGGGAAAATATCCGTATTTTTTAACTACAATCGCAACATTTTTTAACTACAATCGCAGCATTTTAAAAACCGACTGTAGTTTTTATGGCATTAGCTTTTTTATGCGTTTTTCGCATATTTTTGACGCGGCCACGATGCTAACCGCCACGCAATAGCGCGCGCTGATTCAAACAAAATTTTAGGGCATTACGGGCGATGCGGTGGTTGCAAATCTTGAAATCCACTTGCTTATCTGCCGGTAGTATATGCTTTAAAAAACTTTTGACCTAAATAGCTTGAAGGTTACATTTACAGCATGACTCGCCGAATCCCTCACGAGGTTTCCCTGCAAGGCTCAGCCAAAGTTGGGACTTACGGCTCGCCCGCGACTTGCCAAGAATGTTGCATGCTTCTCCAACAATTTATTCGACCCCAACCATGCACTGTTATTTACGAGAAACTTGCAAGTTATGCTACACACAGCACGGTCAGTTTACACCGGGAAGCGACGGGACTTGAAGCTGCTTGAATAGTTGAAGATGCATCTCGTTGTACCAAGAAATTACAGGTTGCACCGCGCGACACAGACGCAGTGCGTGCCGTTTTTTTTGTGAATTTCTGTCAATGAAATTTTATGTTTTTGCACTGTCAATAAAGTTCTACATTATATTGTGTCAAGCTCTTGAAATGTGAAGTGCGCGTCTCTTCCCGGTGTTAACCCTTCGTATATGAGATTAGTTTATACTGTACAAAGTAATAATAAGGTAAAATAGTAGTACTTACCTAGTAAGGGACAACTGGTGAAAGTTATTCAGTTTCGCTGACTGAGCAACCCCTTTCAGCTGATTATATCACAGTTTGTTGAAAGAAAAATTTAAAATACTTGGTACTTTAACCAGGAAAGTATGGGGAAGCCAAAAATACTTTTCATTGACCATAAAAAGGTTCGTTAACTGAGGGACTAACTAACACTTTAATTTTTCGGGACACCGTCGTCCCTTACACCCTTTATATCTGAAAAACCAGTGTAGCTCAAAATATGAGTGGCTATAATAAAAATTTATAGCCTATTTGGGAGGAAAAGTACTGTCTACCCACTGGCCAGACCTTTGTTTGGATAATGAACTCTGACGATTGTCCGACGTAATGCTTTTCGTGTAAATAATGGTGCCGTTTGGGCGCTTTTCCACTAGACGGCACGTCAACGGCAACGGCGACGGCACGGTACCGTCGACGATATCGTAGGTGAAATAATGTATGAAAATCAATGAAATTATATGACACGCTTTTCCACTTGATGGCACGGCACCGTCACGGCATGTCATCGATTCCCATAGATATTGTCACGTGATCGTCGCCGTGCCGTCGCCGTTGCCATTGACGTGCCGTCTAGTGGAAAAGCGCCCTTTCGGTTGAAGTCATTCATTATTCAACTAATTTAGGGTTAGATTATAAATGGTTAAAAATAATTAAAGAAGTACAAGGTGTTTATTTACATAATTAAAGAATAACTTACAGGAAAAATATTTCGTCCAGCACGCCACTTCGAAGCAAGGTTCCCAAGATACTGGCAGCGTTGCTTCGTTGCACTATTAGGCTGACTCTTTTTGCAAAGTAGGTATTAAAAAAAACACAAAACCTGACTACAGTTTAAAAAATACATGTAATAAATCCGCCGTGTTGTTGATTAAAACTATCTAAGGCCCGTATTTATAAACAGCTCTCAAGTTTGACAGCGAGTTTGAGTTCGTATCAGAAATGTCATTTCAGTACAAAACGACCTGTCAAATCCATACTTAATATTGATCTCAATCTTGAGATCGCTTTATAAATATGAGCCTAAGAACACTCAGGTGTATGAGACGAATGAAACGATACCCTAATTTCGAAACGGCCAGATTCTAGGCGTTCTATTTCTTATTAAGAAAAAAATACTCAGCCAGCTACCTACAGGCCACAGGCCTAATATTTGATCATATTTCGACCCATCTTCGTTAGGGAAAGTTGTTAGTTTTGTTAACTGAACAAACCTCCTTCAGTTTTCGGAATGACGTTCCTTGCGTTTAAAGCAAAATATTACCTTTTTAAAATCTGATATCGGTTTCCGAAGTTATTTTAAAGATCAAACGAGAGTCCGTAATCCCAATTAACAATTTGGGGGTGAACGGTCGGGGTACTAATTAATTTTAGTTAATTGCTGCCTAAGGAGTTTAAAACGAGAGTTGTTTATAATTTAGTAAGTAGGTAATTTAATATATTTTTTTTATCACATAAAAAACAACTTTAGGTATATGAAGAATTGATAATGTACAATGTAATTAACAAAACTATGCTTTTTACCAGACTATGGCGAAGCAAAAAGAAGCGCCAGTATTTATGTAGGTTTAACATTTTGTATTAGTGCCGAATCTGCTTTAGACATAACTTAACTTATTTTAGTTTGGTCCTCTCTTTCTAGTAAGAATAAAAAAAAAAACAGCAACACGACCACAGAGTACTATACTATTATCCTGACGGGTAAAACACGACATTTGATAATAATCTTGTCAAAGTGATGTACAATGGCCTCGATTCACGCCGTCCTACACTAATTCTAATTCTTACTGTCACTTTCTTATATTTGACATACGAACAGGATAGCTAATAAACACATGACTTTGACATTTCTAATCTGACATTAAATTGCTTAAATTTGACATTAGATTGCTTATTTAACGTAAAATAAGGAACATGCTCTATGCCCGGTTCTTATTTAAAGCAGCTTATGCTACGATATCTTTCGACTCTCTATCGGGATGAAATATGGTATATTTTCATATTAAAGAAAAATATTTTTTCTTAAACACCTAAATGTATTTAATTCTGCAATAAGATTTTTGCATCTGACTGTACAAAAGTACCTCAGTTTTTTATGACCGTGCGAGATGGCGAACAGTAAAATTAATAAAATTGATTTTCGTCAACTCGCATGGTTATTAAAATCCGTGCGAGTTAATTACCGTGCGAGATAACGAACAACTCAATTACAAGTTTCAAATAACAGTTTGTACACGTTAATTGTTGAACATTATATTTGAAATTTAGTAACAATAAATTAAAACACTAAATCTATCACAATATAAATCCACACTTGAATCCACTTTAAAATTCTAGAACATTGCAATTTATTGCACACATGGGAGACAAAATAATGAAACCACGTACAACTGCCTCAGTGGTCTAGTGGTTTGAACATTGGACTCCCGTCTCAGAGAGCGTGGGTTCAATTCCCAGGGGAAAGATGTCGATATTATTTGTAAATTTTTCACTTTGTAAAATTTGCAAGCTGAGTTGTTGTCTCTGTTTAAAAGGTTCATCGGGTTATACTTCGACTCGAAAATCCACTTGAAAACAATTTTTAAGCGAGAAGTAGTTGTTATATATGAGGGAGAATTTGGAGACATCGGTCGAGCAAGATCAAGAGTGTTTGGTCAAACGTTTCTTTTGTGAAGAAGTTATTTAGCCTGGACAGCCTCCCGGTCAACGAATCCTCTGACGATATGACAGCGGGCAACTAAACTGAACAACTTTCACCAGACAAAATGTTATAGGAAATAACAAAATAATTGACTTCCCCATATAAAATGATTATTATTATTATTATAACTAGCCCGTAAGATCCCACTGCTGGGCAAAGGCCGCGGTCTTCCATTTGTCACGGTCCAATGTAAAATGATAAAAAAATAAAAAGAAAGAAAAGAAACTGAAAGACTTTTCCGATTAAAGTTGTTCATTTTCGTTGACTGAGCAACCAAAACTGGTAATTTACTTTTAAGGTTTTAAGTTTAATTTACTTATAGCAGCAGAAACCCATCGCACTTATAGAGTTTCATTATTTGTATTTGTCTCTCAGGCTCGTATTTATAAAGCAATCTCAAGATTGAGAGCAATATTAAGTGCAGATTTGACAAGTGATTTTGTACTGGAATGACATTTCTGATACAAACTCAAACTCGCTGTCACTATTGAGAGCTGATTATAAAATACGGGCCTTACACCCGGTATTACCAAAAGTAATAAAGTAGTATTTCGCCGACATAGCACTCCGTTTTCGTGTAAGGGAGATGTTGTGAACAAGAAATTAAACGTCAGAACAAGTGTAGTGCGAACAACGTCTAATGCAGCAGGACAGGCGTTTCTGAAAATAGCCTGAAACAAGCTGGATATAGCGGATATGTTGCTGCAAACTTTGACAAAGGGATAGCAAATAAACACTTCATCTCGATTCTGGCGGCAACATTCCTTAACTAATTGGGTACTTGACTGGGTAGCTTAAAAAATTCAAAACGTTTATACTTAAAACTAATGGCTAAAAATAATGTGGATTTCATTCATCATAAAAAAAAAATGCACATTTAGATTTTAATAATCGAATTAAAAGTATATAAGTTATTGATTTGATTAGTCAATATTTACTAAAATGTGACATCATAATTTACTATTTTCATACAAAAAAGCGTTTTTGACATTTCATAAAAAGTTGCTGATTTGACTAGTTGGAAAGTAGCCAATTTTAAGATAGCGCTGTCACTTTCTCAACTTTAACATAAAAACAGGATAGCAATTTGAACACATGACTTTGACATAAGATTTCTTAAATGACGTGAAATAAGAGAGCATGCTCTATGCTCACTTCTTAAAATTCCTTATTTTAAGCGTCTTACGTCAGATTACGAATTTCAATGTCATGCGTTTATTTGCTATCTTGTTCTTACGACTAAGTTGAGAAAGTGACAGCGCTATCTTAAAATTAGATGAGAAGGAATGTGCCACTAGAATTGCCGCCAGTGACGTTCTTAAATTAACGTAAAATTGCTTACTTTTATGACGTTAAAATAAGCGAGCATGCGAAGCGATCCTGTTTATTTGCTATCTCTTTCATACGTCAAAGTTGAGAGGAGAAGGTGACTGCGCTATCTGTCAGAATCGATATCATTATCTTAGAACATTTTCTAACAAATTAGCAAATCACAAACGATAATCATTCTCAAAGAGATCAAAGACTATTACGACCACAGAATATACATTGTGAAAATGAATAATCAAAGCCAACTTTTTCTATGACTTTTTCTAAAATATATTTTCGCTACTTTCGTTTTGCAAATGGCGGAACAAGTGAGGGTTTTTTACGAGTGGACTGGACCGTTTTCGTCCCTCAATCCATCAACCCTACGTTGCGTTTTTAAAACGTCCTTCTCAAGGTGATCGTGAACAAATAGGAAAGTAAGAATGAAGGGCTGAATGTGGCGGAACCGCAATCTCACTAAAACGGTGGCCCCGATTCTGTGAAAACACGACTTTACTAAAAAACATTAAATACTAATATGAAACCAAAAATTCTTCGCGTTGCGCTAGGCGTGCTGCGTCGCGAGTTTTGTCAATGAAATCTCTATCTTTTTGCATAATAAATAAAGTTCTATAATCTTCTTCTTAGCGTGTCGACGGAACACGAAAGCTGATTTTTACAGCATGCACGGAAGGAGATGCAGCTGGCACATTGTACGTTTTTCTATCACTCCCAGTCCAGCATGGAAGCAAAATTACATTTAGTATCTAGGTATTAAGTATTTTTAACCGACTTCCAAAAAAAAGGAGGCGGTTCTCAATTCGTCGTGAACTTTTATTCCGAATGCATACAACCCTCAACTATTCAAAGTTTGAGTGAACAGGCATCTCTGGTCATAGTTACTGTCACTGTCTCTGTCGTTCCTGACCTTAGACTAACAGAGTCAGGAGCAAACCCATATCTATAAAAAAAAAATAAGGCCTACATATATTTTTAGCAAGCACGTGATATTTACGACAAACAGGTACTTGTAAAATGTTCAGTACCTACGTATTTTCATAGGAGAAGGGGAGCGCGATAATTCAGTTTCCAACTTCTCCCTACTCATAATTATGTTAAAACCTTGTTCTTGCATAGAAGCGATTGACTCTGGTTCACGCACCATTACCCCCGGGGCGGGGAGAGGAGGTGGGGGGCGAAGTATTATCACTATCTCTTTGAGGGAGAGAAATGAGAGAGAAATAAATAATTACGTACGAGGGAGGAACGCGTTTTTAAAATAGGTTCATCATTTAGGCTTGTATTAATAAAGCGATCTCAAGTTTGAGAGCAATATTAAGTGCGGATTTGACAGGCCGTTTTGTACTGAAATGACATTTCTGATTCAAACTCAAACTCGCTGTCACTCTTGAGAGCTGATTATAAATACGGGCCTTAGAGATCTACTTGTGATACTTGACTGAGAGCGATAGGAAAACATAGAATGTTCCAACGGCTTTCCGGGCATAGATTCAGTAGAGGGAAATCAGAGGTTAAATTTTCAGTGTTGAGATGCGACGCGGCGCGCATTTTTAACGGGAATATAGACGGAAAAATGATTGTTTTTGAAAGATTACTATTACTCCTGCACTAAGTACGGAAAACATAATTTTAAAGCGCTCTGAAGCACAATTTTTTTTTACTTAAGGACAATTTAATTTAGCTTGCATCGTCCTATCCAAATTGGAAAAAATCTCACATACAAAGTGTTAAATTGACATATTTGTGTTCCCCCGGTGGAAGTCGAACCCATAACCTCCAGATTTAGGAACGTAACTGCGTTCCTATAAACCACATGTTCTACTGATGATAACAAACAATTTACGCAAAACACAAAAATTTTAAGGTAATAAAATTTCAAAATTGCAGATGAGGAGAGCATTTTTGTATGGAAAGCTAAACTTTTTGTGCTTTGCGAAAGTTGTTTGGTATCATCAGTGGAACATGTGGTTTAAAGAAACACAGTACTATTTTTACATTAATGAAATTTTATATAAGTTTATGTAGAGACAATGAAATTAACTTTTACGTTTATATTAGACGGATTCTGGTTGAAGTCATAATTCTTTCTATGATAGTCGTACCTAATGACGCGTGAGACTTCTTAACTTCAGCCGAGCGTAAGGGATTAAGCCGTTTAAGTGATAAGAGTCTGTCGATTTAGGGTTGGTTCGAACCGAAAACCGGCGTGACGCGGTTACAAAGATTGCTGACCAAAGGGGCATGACAAATAGCAAGCGGTGCGGCGCGGGAGAGGCGGAGGCGCGTCAATTTTGTATGTAATTTACGTCTGCGCAGCGCAGCTTGATTTGCAGTTTCTATACAAAAACGACGCACCGGCGACGCAACGGCGCCGCACCGCTTCCTATTTGCCATGCCCCTTAGAGTGTGAACCTTTACACGAATCTGAAGAATTTTCCCAAGGAACATAAGGCATCGCTATTTTTATTTTTAATTTTATCTATGTTCCAGTTTTGTGGGTAGGTTCATATACAGTCGTACAAGGATCTTTTGGCGCTTGGGTGACATTGACAGGAGCTTTTTTTGGGCTCCGACACCCTCTAAAGAGGCTCTATAGAGGGTGTCGGAGCTGTTTTAAAACAGACGCAAACTGATGGATGTGAAAAACCTGTAGCTTACTTCTCGAAAAAGCTAAACGAAGCCCAAAAATAGCTCCTGTCAATGTCACCCAAGCGCCAAAAGATCCTTGTACGACTGTACTCTCAAGTTGTCAGCAATTTTTGTCACTTCGTGGTGCAGTAGATGTTGCGAATGAGACGGCGGCAAGATAGCAGCCCCGTCCGCCCCATTGTCACCACGAAGGCATCAATCTGCGCCGCGCGAAGCCTCACTTTCCGGTTTGAACTGACGCTCAGAATTTGATTTGTTTTCAAATACTTTACATCTATTTACAAAAGATTACTGTTATCGTTTAAGAGAAGTTTGCCCCCACAAACTGTAGGTAGTTGTTATCCCCTTAAATATAAATTTCAAATCGCTTTAGGTTTAATCTAGGTTCGCAACCCTAAAAGCCTCCTTTACAAAGTTCGGTTCCAAACTGCGAAACAGTAAAACTTGGTCCGAATCGTAAACTTACGGTTAATGGGGCTAATCTCACGTTAATACTATTTAACTGCCTCCGTGGTCTATAGTTTGAGCCTCGGGCTCTCGATCTGGAGGACGCGGGTTCGATTTCCACGGGGAGGGTATTTTACATATTTTAATGTTTTTAAAAGTAGGTATCACTAACATTTGGTCGGCTAATTTTTTTTTCTATTTCTGCTAATGAATTATAATGATACCAAATAACTTAAAAAAAAAAATAAGAAGCTATAAATAAGTTTTTTTTTATTAATTCGATACAAATCTTTGTGTGTGGAGATTTTGGGGATTTTATTTGTTAACGTCGTACTTTTTAGGGTTCCGTACCCAAAGGGTAAAAACGGGACCGCCTATTACTGAGACTTCGCTGTCTGTCTGTCCGTCTGTCACCAGGCTGTATCTCATGAACCGTGATAGTGAGGCAGTTAAAATTTTCACAGGAGATGTATTTCCGTTGCCGCTATAACAACAAATACAAAAAAACAGAATATAATAAATATTAAGGGTGGCTCCCATACAAAAACATGATTTTTTGCTTGTTTTGTAGATAATGTTTCGGAGGCTGTTTCTCATGAACCATGATAAGTAATTAGGTAGTTGAAATTTTCACAGGTTATGTATTTCTAATGCCGCTATAACAACAAATACTAAAAACTGGCCAAATGCGAGTCGGACTACGGACATGATTTTTTTGCCATTTTTATAAATGATGGTCTTCCATGCTGGACTGGGAGTGATAGAAAAACATAGAATGTGCCAGCTGAATTTCCTCCCGGGCATGCTGTAAAAACCAGCTAAGGGATTCAAGGGTTTCAATATATTGTAATTTAGGCGATGGGCTGACAACCTGTCACTACAGCAATATACAGATCTATTATCTTAAACAACCCTCAAAACTTGTCAGACGTGGCGAAACGACCTTTGTTTAGGTACATATACGACTTATGTTTAAGCTCTGCCCACCCCATTAGGAATAAAGGCGTGATTATATGTATGTATGTATTTATGGTATGGAATTCTTCGTGCGCGAGTCCGACTCGCACTTGGCTGTACCTATATACGGTGGTTCGAATAGTGCTTGCGACGGGAATTTATAAGCGAGAAGTTTGTCATATTGAAAAATGTCTGAAAGTTCCACCCTTCCACCCGCGGAAGAGTTCACAATTGGAGGTGGGCCCCGGTACCTGGCCACGACGTTTGACGAATGCTGTTTGCCGCGAAAAAAATGAGTTTTCCACAATATTTCATCCAAACTTAAGAAGCTCCCCTAGGCTAAATTTCGCCTCCAATGGTAAAAAAATCGTTTGCCGTGAAAAAAAATGAGTTTACAAACTTACTCGTCAGTTTATAAACTATCGGTAGGTTGGGTTATAAATTTCCTAAGATAGATTATAATCTAACGGTTTATGCAATATTACGGTAATAGATCTAATCTACCAGACAAACTATGTATGGTGTTTTCAGTGAGTAATGAGTTTTTGACTGTTGTGGGCGTCACTTCACTTAGCCTAGGAGAGCCTCTAAGCAAACTCTGAATCGAGTTTCTGAGAAATATTAATATTTTATTTCTCGATATGTTACTCGAGTTGTTGGTAATTTGATTTGTACAGTTGTTTTTCTTACGACACTGGCAAACACTTTACTACTAAGGCAAAGAGCATTCAGAATTCTGTCTTTGTATAATAAGGTCAACAGAGATCAATAATTGAGTTGGGATGGGATCTACCTCCTAGTGGTCCTCCCCGGGCAACGGCAACACAGGCTTGTCTGTGAATAAGTCCGGCTGAATAATCCCAACAAAGCGGTGGTAGGCTCAGCAAGGGGCCGCCTGGCTCGCGACCGCACCCTCTCACCGGAGTCCGGCGCCAAACAGCTTGCTGTGTTCCGTCGGTGCATGAGAGTGCTAGTGCTATAACAGACATCTTCTGGGTGAGCTCGCTCCATTATAGCACCATTATTCCAGCACACGCACTTCTAATAAAAAAAAAAGTTTTTTGGTGAATCATCAGGGTTTTTTTTAGCATCTCCTTTTGCGTTAGAGATTCTGAATGGCTCCCCATTTCAGCTTGCGGAGCCTACCACCAACGGTTTGTTGGTATCGTTCCGGACGTATTTATAGGCAAGCCTGTGTTGTCGTTGCCCGGGGCGGACCACTAGGGGATAGATCCCATCCCACCTCTGACATCTTCAAGCAGCTTCAAGCCACGATGCGTATCTTCCTGGTTTGAACAGTTAGCATCTGTTAGATCAGCAAAGCATCTGAATCTTCGCTATCGGGTCTTAATCTCAACGACAACACTAATTCCGTGGCTCCGAGCGCTGCCCGATGAAATGGGGAGCCATTCAGAATCACTAACGCAAAAGGGGATGCTCAGAATATTCCTGGTTCATACAACGAGAATTTTCATTCACCAAAGACGAATCAGGCATCTGGCATCACCAAGTACCTAGTCCCTCCCGTCCTCATCGCTTCCCGATTTGAACAGACGATAACGAATAGAAATCAATCAAGGTTAGGTCAACAAAGCATCCGAATCCGAATCTCCGCTTAAGGGTCTCAGCTACAACACAACACTATTAATTAAAAGAGTAACATTCGCATGCGATTTCCATACATATTTGGCATGCGAATGTTACTCTTTCGTATGCGCATTTCGATTCGAGTGATTAAAAAATACGGTCCGTTCATATTTCTTTACTTCGCTTACTTTTAGCACGTTAAGTATTGTCATAAACATAAGTAGTTTTGACTAAAGGCAACAATTTATTCTTTAAATCTGAGAATGGTCATCATTGCCCAATAGATTATAGATTTTTTTTTAAAGACGTTGTCTGATGGCAAACACGTCCTGTTGTGAGGTCGCTGACATTTTGCCTACCCTGAAAAGGATACAAGCGTGACTGTATTATTGTATTTAAAAAATATAACGGATTTCAGAGTGGAGATAAATTGAGCATCGCCCATCAGAACATGGAATGCCTCCTTGACGATTCAATTCGCTAAAAGCGTTTTCTTTACTTTTTAAAAGGTCCGTAAAGAAAAACGAAAGTAGCTTTATTTAAAAAACGGTTTGTAATTATGCGATAAAATCTAGGTAATATTTAAAGGAGGAAGAGGTACAATAAAGAATCCCTCTTTTACTCTAATAGTATGCCTGCGAAGAAAAGAAGCTGGAACATTCTATATTTTTAATCGCTCTCAGTTCCAGTACAGCATGGAAGGAAAGCCTCAAAAGGAACGTTAGAACAATAAGTTTAGATAGCAAGTTCTTGAAGGACTTTCAAATAGAGTTGCTCCGTCGAGATGAGGCCCGACTTTATCTGTAAGGGTTTGTATACAGACTGTTCTAAGTTTAAACCGAAGAGCTCTCTTTTAAGTTCTTGAGCTCTTCAATATTCAGAGAACAATTCAAGAACAAGTATGGAACACGGTGAAAAAGAAATTAGCTAGACGGAGCATCGCGAACAAATCCATCCTTACTAATCCTATCCTATCTCTACCCTATACCCGATACTGATGAAATGAGGGATATTAGTTGGATAAAATAAACTACCTGTAGCATGCCACCGCGCGATAACGAAGTTATCGCATCTATCTGTCAAACTCCCATACGATTTGACAGATAGATGTGATAAAATGTGTGATATAACGGCTATCACGGCCTTATCGCGGCTGCATGCTACAAACGCTACTTTTTACCGCGGAAAAATACCAAATTTTCACGAGAAAAGAAAACTCATTTAACCGCGGGCGAAATTGTATCAATACAATAGTAATAAAAAAATTTCTTCATAGGTTAATAAATCAACAGTTTGCAAAAGCCGAGTTTTCTATGCTTCTTAACTTTGTTTGTAGAGCTACGTCTACCATTATCTTAGATCTGATGGGGCAAGTAAAATAAACGGTCTATCCATTTAAACTTTATCGGTTCACATGAAGTTCATGATGCGAAGTTAGCGTCGAGTGTGTTCTCTTGATCTAAAACTTGGCCGTTAATGAAAAAGGTTTTCGACAAGGCTTTAAATGGATGTGCCAAAAAAAGGAACAAATGCCGACATCAAGCAACCAACACCATTTTGACAGTCAAAAATTAACAACTAGAGTTTAAGTTATACAAATATTGCCCGTCTCTTGAAATACCGCTAAAACAGCGCGCGCTACTCGGTTAATGACCTTGGCCACACGTCAAATAATGGGGCACATTCATAAAAAAAAATAGTTCTCCTTTACTCGATAGGGGGCGCCGTTGTAGGAAAAATTTAGTTGTCAAAGTCAAAATCATTCTGCTGTCATGTGTTAGACTGGCTAGGCTACTACTCTTTGGTATTCATATTATTACTGCGTTTTTGTTTTCTGTTATCACACAGCGGATATTTGTTTGGTATGTTTTCCTTCATTCCTCTCCACTCCTCGTATTTTTCAGTCACGAAAGTGAACTTTTATTGAGATATAGACTCTTTACATCAGGATATTGAATGAAATCCAAATGTACGTCATAAATAAACATGATTAAAACAAGAAAATAATAAAATAATTAAATAAAAATATCAAATCTATATTTTTTTTTTATTACGTATGAGTGTTGCTTTAGTATTTGACAGATTTGTTTCAAGGTTATCAGCGCCGTCTATTGATACATTTAAATAACTCGTGCATGCTGTAAAAATCAGCTAAGGGAATCGAGGGTTTCAGTGTATTGCAATTTAGGCGATGGGCTGACAACCCGTCACTATAGCAATATACATAATCATCATTTGTATTAGCCTAGCTGCTTTTAAATACTACCTCTTATTTTACCTACACGCCTATACTAACCAGTTGTTCAATTATTCCACAGAGCCGAGCAATTCACTTTAGACTAACATTTTTTTTACAATAGACCGCTAGGGGGAAGACCCTCATGATTTATTCCACACAGAATTTATCTCCGTAAGCGTTTTCAAGCTAAGATAGTGGTTTAAAAAGGTTGCTATTAGCACTGCCCAGGCTCCATACAAATGAGCCGATATTTTATCATGCTGAACTAGAAGCGATAGGAAATCATAGATTGTGCCAGCTGCCTCTCCTCCCGCGCATGCTGTAAGAACCAGCTCGTGGATTCAAGGGTTCAATATATTGTAATTTAGACGATATAGGCTGACAACCTGTCACTACAGCAATAATACAGATCTATTTGTCAGACGTAGCGGAAAGGTCGTTGACGTTCTGCCTACCCCACTGATTTGAGAAGTCGCTACCGCGCCCTCTAGCTCCACTTACTCTTCTGTGGCCTACCCCATTAGGGGTAAAGGCGTGATTGTTATGTAATGTACGAATTTATCTCTGTAAGCGTTTTCAAGCACAGATCGTGTTTTAAAAACCAACTTTAACTACCAACCTTATTTCGATAACGACCTAAATACAGGGTGTATTGTAAACACAAAATATTATAGAATATTATCCCCTTTCTGCTGTTACCCTACCACACCGTGTACAACATAACATACAGATCTAATACGGTTCTAAAATTCCTATAATTCAATTTCAGCACCAAATTGTCGATTTGTACAAAATTGAAATAATTCACATACAAATTCAGTGCTGAATTCGAAACGTTTCAAACGAGTTGGTCGATTAGATACTGGAAAGCAAATCGGGTATATTCAAATTGATTACTCTCGACATCGGAAACACATTGGTAAATATTTATTTGCAACAATATACATTTTTATCTCTCTTTTAAGTGTTTTACGCTGGATAAATACGAGCCTTAAATCAAACAACGGCACGACGCGACGTGGCGCGTACTTTTGAAGAGCGTGATTCAATGATTAAAGATATACAAATTCATTGACAGAACTTGGAAATTCCTTGTGGCGTCTTACGCCGTGCAGCGCCGCGTAGTGCAGCCGCCGTGGTGCAGCCTGTCACTTCGTGGTACAGCGAGATGTATATCTTTAAAATAGCATCGCTCCGCGTCGAGTTGCTTTCCGGTGTAAACTGACGACACTCCTTACAAAATTACTTATTTTTTCAAAGAAAGAATTTGTTCGCGAATGTGGACCAGGAATTAATTTAAAGACGTTGCAGACTTTGTCAGTCTCCGGGGTTCTTAGGGCAGCTCAAAACAAAAGTGGAAGCGAAATTTTTTACCTCCTAAGTCAAAAAGATACGCCATTTTCTATATATAACAGGGAATATCAATAAAAATAGTCAATTTATAGTTTTTTTTGCTGAATTATAAAAAAACAAAGGTCATTTTTAGCAGATTTTCTAAAATTACAGCGAACTCTCAATCACTGATTTTTGCTATACATGAAGGATTGGGTCTGGTTTCCCTTCTGGGTTGCGGAGGTCAGATGGCAGTCATTCTGTGTAAAACTAGTATCCTCCTTCAGCCCCATAGACAGCCGACGAGAGGGTTAAAGAGGGAGGAGGAGAAGCTAGGTAGCCGACCCCGAGAAATACGGAAAAAGGCTAAGAAGATGATGATCAGGGGCGCTAGTGTGCATCGGAAAGCTTTTTAGTTCATTTTAAAATCAGTATTAATAATCAGCTCTCAGAGAGTGACAGCGAGTTTGAGTTGTATCAGATATGCCATTTCAGTACAAAACGGCTGTCAATATCCATACTTAATATTGCTCTCAATCTTGAGATCGCTTTATAAATACGACCCTTAGGCTTGTATCTCAAGATTGAGA
>JARACY010001701.1:0-53406 GCA_029255725.1 Scrobipalpa atriplicella | reverse complement strand
GGTTCTGTACATAATCCATACTACTTACTTCGCTCTCAACTCTTGAGATCTGATTTATAAATACGGGCCTTAAAAACGTGATGTATCTATCGCTTGAATACCCTTGGCTGAGCAGGCTGAGTCATCGCATCGGCATTGCGGAGACTGCATAATAAGTACAACAAGATGAACTTTCACACCGATCGCATAACTTGGTGATAGCTAGCTGTCGTAAGATTATACCACGGAAAAATTAATGCAAGTATCAATCAGTAAATAAATTAATATAGTTAAGTTACCCAAATAAAAGTGAAAATGTTCTTACAATTTCACAGAGATGAGGTGCTCCCAGTAAGCAATAATAACTCTTGTGGTAGACATGATGGCAAATCTGTGGTCAGAGATTTGAAGATTTGAAAATAAAACAAACCAAAATCTCTCCAAAGGTATCTACAAAGGCTCTACGATTTCGAATACGCTTCCATACAAAAGACATCAACGCGAACTTCAACGCATTGAAGTCTTTTCCTATTTCAAACAACTCAGGGAAGTGACAATATTAGAACTGTTGATAAATACTTTAAGCGGAATTTTGGGTGGTATTGGTAAATGGTCATTGTAGGTTTTCCTTATTATGTTGAATATTATGCATTGCGTCAGACAGTAATGGTAATATAATGTGTGCATGACTATGTTAAATGCCACGACGTTTAGTCAAATATCCCGAATGTCTGCAAATTCAGGAAAACGTGGTATATTTACCTCTCGGTCATCTTGTGGTTGGGACCATTTGTTTCCTTCAAGTTGTACATCTGCTATGTTCTAATATCCCTGATGGGGTAGGCAGAACATCAACGACTTAAATGAAGGTCGTTCCGCCACGACAAGCTTTGAGGGTTATGTCAGATAGATCTGTAGGGGTATATTGCTGTAGTGACAGGTTGTCAGCCATCGCCTAAATTGAAATACCCAGAAACCCCCGAATCCCTTAGCTGGTTTTTACAGCATGTCCGGGAGGAGATGCAGCTGGCAGATGTCTCTTATGTTTTTCTATAGCTCCCAATAAGTTAGCTTTTGCAAAACCCTTGGGGAAAAAAGGGATGGTGCTGCTTTCTGACCCAACAGACACTATAGATTGTAAGGAAAAATTAACATAATGTAAGTACCATAGAGATCTGTGGTAATTAATATTGAATACAGGATAAGAATTTCCTTGTCTCTCACGGTTCAGTTTCCTTTCTTCGCTGTTATGGAAACCAAACAATTCGGTACCCATCAATCACGATCCTTATTTAGTCCCCGTAAAGCGAGCTTCCCAAAACAGTTTCACAATAGACGTGCATCTCACAAGAGTCAAACTTCAACCTTAAGAACACCTTATTTCTTAGCAGTAGAGACTACAATCGTTGGGGCACGTTACATCAAACTATAGGTACAGTTCATTGTACATTACGTATTCGGTTAGTCCCTGCCATCATAGTAGCTAACCGACGAAGCAATAATGTATACCAAATTGTATTTGTAATTGTTGTTTAATGTGGTTGATCGAACAAGTCCAAGCGAGTTGTTTCTGGTGACTTCAAGTCTATGGCCTGCTTACGAGGACTGCATTTTTATGACAAAGCCACCGCTGCTGGTAACATGATTGCCGGTCACAAATTTGAACCTTATCTTTGTCACATTCTGAAGAAAAAAATAACATACGCTTTGATTATAATTCCTAAGAGGAGACTCAGGGTGGAACGCAGTCAAAAGCTGTTCAAAAAATAGTCAAATAAATGAAACAGTGAGCATATAATTCGCTCTAAAATATAATTTTATTTCTATTGAATAATTAAATAAGTTCCGTTTTTATTTTTATTATTTTAAAATAGGAAAAGACTTCAATGCGTTGAAGTTCGCGTTGATGTCTTTTGTATGGAAGCGTATTCGAAATCGTAGAGCCTTTGTAGATACCTTTGGAGAGATTTTGGTGTTGTTTATTTTCAAATCTTCAAATCTCTGACCACAGATTTGCCATCATGTCTACCACAAGAGTTATTATTGCTTACTGGGAGCACCTCATCTCTGTGAAATTGTAAGAACATTTTCACTTTTATTTGGGTAACTTAACTATATTAATTTATTTACTGATTGATACTTGCATTAATTTTTCCGTGGTATAATCTTACGACAGCTAGCTATCACCAAGTATGCGATCGGTGTGAAAGTTCATCTTGTTGTACTTATTATGCAGTCTCCGCAATGCCGATGCGATGACTCAGCCTGCTCAGCCAAGGGTATTCAAGCGATAGATACATCACGTTTTTAAGGCCCGTATTTATAATCAGCTCTCAAGAGTGACAGCGAGTTTGAGTTCGTATCAGAATGTCATTTCAGTACAAAACGGTCTGTCAAATCCATACTTATTATTGCTCTCAATCTTGAGATCGCTTTATAAATACGAGCCTAAGAGTTCGTATTACATAAACTTTGTGCTTAACTGGGAGGGATTTTTAAGAATTTACCAACTGCTGCTCTTTCCAGTTAAATTCAATTGTACTTCATATCAATTATTAAAACTCTGTTTGCATAAACATATATGCATGTCGCTTTTTCATGGAAACGACAGAACAATATTATGACAGGAAGGATTATGGTTTCCTAGAAACAAACTTATCGCACATACTACATATTTTACCGCGCGAAAGTACTTAGATTTTATATATACAACGTGTAACAGAAAGGGTATATGCATCGAGAAATGTGTGAATCTACCCATGAAACTGAACAACTTTCCCTAAGGAACATAGGTCGAAATACGAGAAAAAATTTTGACTGCCCATACTAAATACGCTATCAGCTGATGCATTTCTATGAAAGGTCACAATTTTTTTTTCGTTTTTCGACCTATTTTCCTTAGGGAAAGTTGTTCAGTTTCATGGGTAGATTCACACATTTCTCGATGCATATACCCTTTCTGTTACACGTTGTATAATTTTTGGTAAAATGTTGTGAACCGTCACTTTTACTGGCAAAATGAGTCCAACTTAAAATGTGACTTGTTTTATGGATCAAATAAGTATGAAAATTTTCCTTGAAATAAATGCATTTGTGGTTACCATTTAACCATAAAAACTGGCGCTGCATACAAAGTGCCAATCGAAAACAATGCATGGTGTCATCAAATTGCACTTTATTTGCGGTTGCATAAAGAAGGCACTTATTTAGTATGTTTCTTCAAGTGATTAGTTATACTATACCCAATTCATTATTAATAATAATAATGAATGGAGTATAAATATTTGGAAAGATGATTAAATATTATCATCCGTTAGCTTGACAAATAAATTATTTATTCAATACCTACATACAGAATAGGCACCCAATAGTTATTATAATTGTAATATTACTACGAAAATATTAATTTTACGGCAGTTGAGTAAAAATTTGGTACCTAAACGGTTGTGTACACAATACAATGTCAAATTCAACACAATGATATTTTACGCAATAATCTGAATATAACTACAACAGTATAGTTGTGAAAATGTGAACAATGGATTATACAAATGCTCAAATGTAAAATCGCACCTTGCGCGGTTGACAGAGCGACAGCGGCCTGAAATAAGCAGCCTTTATTGCCATGTCTGACAATCGAAAACACCGAGACACTCGAGCTCTTTTACTGGCTTTTACAGAGCAGCAGATGGTACCTTTCTATGTTTTGTTCACTTTCGATTCAGCTTGAAGCTAACCCGATTCAATAACAAAGTTGTTCTTTTAACTTGAAAATTGTTTAAAAGAACACAAACAGGTCTTTGTTTTCCAAAAACTTTAAAAATTTGTCGTTTCATTATTCAAATTGCTATCAAAATATTTAGCGTCAGTTATCTAGATTTCCGAAAGCAATTTGGCAAAAATCTTCGAGTCTGGGCCCGATCGTGTCGTCTGACCGCAGACGAGACAGAGATGGACTTGGATAAGTAGATGTTGGATTAATAAATAAAAGCGTCAATTTCAATTTGCCAATCAAATTGTTCAACATCTACTTATGTGAAAGGTCGGGAACTGCCTCCGTGGTCTAGTGGTCTGAGCCATGGGCTCCCGATCTGGAGGTCCTGGGTTCGATTCCCCAGGGGGGAACACAAAGTTGATATTTGTCAATTTCTCACTTTGTGAGATATTCCCCATTTTGGTTAGGATATTTTGCCCGATTCGTTACCATCCCGACTTAACTAAATCTCAACTAAAATTATTGTCATCCCGTTCTGTTCTCTCATGATAGAAAGTGACAGGTATGGACTTATTTTAGTTAAGTCGCGTATTTTGCAAACACGAATTGCTGCCATTGGCTGAATACCTAATTGTCGATAATGCTGTGTTTTGTCGATAACGTGGCGTGGGAATGCCAATGCCTGTTAAGGGAGCTCGCTCCGCCTTTCTCTCTCAATCGGTCAGCAGTGGTCTAGTCTTAAAGTCAAGAAGGTTTAGAATGGCACACACTAAGAGATAAATATAAATCCAGGGCTCCAGGGATTGGGCTACTACTTTTATCGTGCTTGACAACCTGACTGCCAAGCGTGGTGAGTAAGTATAATTTTATTGGCTGGTATTAAGTATACCTGCTGAGTCCTGCCCTGGCGATCGGTTCTTGTGCAATCGAACAGGTTTGGCGGGTTTGCATTAATTTGGGCTATTCTTTATTTGGAAAGCAGGCGTGCGTGTCGGCCATTTTGCATTTTTTATCTGACAGGTTCGGGGTAATGTGACGTGGGCAGTGGATACCGGCTCACAGGTGAATGCTAATAATGTTTTGAGATTTTAGGAGAATGTTTTGCCTGCATTTAAGTGGTGGTCGTGGTCAAGTGGTTAGTTTTTCATTCCGATAACGAATGTTAGGCAACCATCGCCGTGGCTAGGCCATAAATGGGTGACCGGTAGTGAAATAACAACTTAAACGTTTCCCTGATCCGGAAGGCACGTTAATCCGTCGGTCCCGGTTAATGTCGTACATATTAGCCGTTAAGCCATGTCAGAGGCCATTGCTATGCATTGGCGGTTTGAAAACTTTGACAGCTGGGTTGGCCACTAACCTGGCAAAAGCCTAATCTAGGATTGGGATAGGTCCAAGTTTTATACCATAAGATCCTGTTTATTTCCACAGGTCCGCCTTTATCCCTAACTGGGTAGGCAAAGCATCAACGGCACAGATATAATCAATAGTTTATTAAAATCCGTTATCTCAGATACATTTTGCCCTCGTAAATATAATAGGAGGTATTTAGGCTCGTATTTATAAAGCGATCTCAAGATTGAGAGCAATATTAAGTATGGATTTGACAGATCGTTTTGTACTGAAATGAAATTTCTGATATGGACTCAAACTCGCTGTCACTCTTGAGAGCTGATTATAAATACGGGCCTTAGATAAGTATGTCGCTATAAAATATATTTTATCCTTTGGTATCCCATGCCACACAAACTGCTTTGGAATGCATAATCGTAGCCAACTGGCTATCATCATAAAATGAAACGGCTGTAGCCTATTCGCTGTTTCTCAAACACAGGACCACAGACCTCCTTCGGAATAGAACACGCAAACACTGAATGAAAGCAAGCGTCAAAAATACTGCTATCGATTCGGTGAGAGCGCGATTTAACTAAACCTTAACTCAAATTATTGCCGTCCTTTTCTGTTCTTACAGGAAATGACAGCTGACTATTTTAGTCAAGATTTTGTGATTTATTGGAGTGGCCGAATGGCCGAATTGCCAACATTGTATCACAAATCATATTACAAACCAAATAGCACGAGGCCAATCCTGAATTCGAGTGATCCGGCTTTTCCACCAAGTGGGGATTGGTCGAATTCACACACTACTTCATCACGTAGTTTTCATTTATTGTTAGCGTCTGATAAATTGGAGTTGTTTAATTACGCAAAGTAGGTCGACTTTGCGACATCTATTCCCATACATGACCTCTATCACGCCTGTATCGTTAATGAGGTAGGCAGAGCGTCAACGACCCCTGTAACATGTTTTGAAGGTTGTTTAAGATAGATTTGTATATTGCTGTAGAGACAGGTTGTCAGCCAATCGCCTAAATTTCAATATACTGAAACCCTCGAATCCCTTAGCTGGTTTTTACAGCATGCCCGGGAGGAAATGCAGCTGGCACATTTTATGTTTTTCTATCGCTCCCAGTCCAGCACGGAAGTTACTTAATCTACTCCCATTTAGATCTAAGGCCTATCGGCTGTTTCTCAGACACTAGACGTAGGGCTCGGGGGCTTACGTGTCCATTCGATGGTTGCTAAGCGGTACCGGTTTGATTCCAAGTGCATAAGTATAGGCACTAGCTTGTGATAGTCATACGAAAACAGTTTCTTGAAGGCATTGATAGTAACATCGTACTTGCGTACATACATACATAAATAATTACGCCTTTATCCCGAATGGGGTAGGCAGAGCGTAAACGACCAAAGAAAAGGTCGTTCCGCCACGTCTGACAAGTTTTGAGGGCAATTTTAGACTGAAATGTGTATCGCTATAGTGACAGGTTGTCAGCCTATCGCCTAATTTGCAAAACACTGGAACCCTCGAATCCCTTAGCTGGTTGAGCATGCCCGGGAGGAAATGCAGCTGGCACTTTCTATGTTTTTCTATTACTCCCAGTCCAGCATGGATGTACTTGCGTACATAGAGTTTAAATTCGATTTACTTGGGATTTAGGGACTAGTTGTTGTGTTGGTAAAGTGGTGCTGCGTTTAATAGTGTTCCGTGGAACTAACATAACATACTATTTTCCCTCGGTAAAAAACTATGAGAATTTTTAGTTTCGTTCAGTAGTCTACAATTCCTCTTTATAAAGTTCAGCCCAAATGAGACTCCCACATAGAAATTCAGGCTCGTATTTATAAAGCGATCTCAAGATTGAGAGCAGTATTAAGTACGGATTTGACAGACCGTTTTGTACTGAAATGACATTTCTGATACGAACTCGCTGTCACTCTTGGGAGCTGATTATAAATACGGGCCTCAATGGCATAACTTTTAACTGCGCTTGACCGTACCCAATGAGATTAAAGACGTTTGTGCTGATATCTCGTTATCTGGGTCAATTGCGACAATGACAATCACGAATGAGATGACAGCGGCGCGCGCGCACTTGACATCATCGTGCTTGAGGCATTTTATTCCAAATTTGAACGAGTATTTGACTTTAATTTAATGCTAACGGATGTAGCATCTTGAAGATTAAGGCCCGTATTTATAATCAGCTCTCAAGAGTGACAGCGAGTTTGAGTTCGTATCAGAAATGTCATTTCAGTACAAAATTACCTGTCAAATCCGCACTCAATATTGCTCTCAATCTTGAGATCGCTTTATAAATACGAGCCTAAGAATGGAATACATTCTAGGTATATAATTTAAAGTACCATTTCATGTAGTATGTAGGAGTGTCAACGAGTAAAAACCATTTTCATCTCGTCTGACAGTTGTTGATAAGAAAATCTAAGCATTGCTGTAGCACAGTGTAATATATGAGTCTGACATACGAGAACGTCAGACTATTGAATTATACTGTGGCTGTAGTGACAAGATGTTAGCCTATCGCCTAAATTGCAATACACTGAAACTATAGTACGCCCTGTAGAAGTAGAACTACAGTAAGCCCGGGAAGAGGCAGCTATAGCTGGTATGTTCCTTGTTCTTTTATCTCACCTAGTCCAGCATGGCAGTGAAGTGAAGATAGTACTATTTCTATAACCTACCTACTTAAAATTAATGTACGAGATGTCCTATAAATGTTCCCAGCTCATGATGAAATTGACCTGTGATCTTTGACATCATTTATGTTATTGTTTACATATTTTGATAAATGGAACAGACAGAGAGAATAATACAGGTATTTTTAGGGGTCTCTTTTTACTTATTTTAAGAGGTAACAAAATGAAGAGTCTCTTTAAAGATGTTAAGCTTTATATGGTTTTTTTTTGCATTTCCAGGATTATAATCTGCTTTTGGGTAAGATCGGGTCGAAAATCCCCATGGACTCTTCAATGAGAGTTTTAAAGCGACCAAAAAAAAACGTACAAAACGCCACTGAAATAAATTAAATATTTACTTTTATTAAAACCGTGTTACCCAATTTATTCTGCTTTATTTATTTAGTATTACACATTTGAATTTGTTATTTACATAACAGAATACTGAATAAATAGTTACAGCAAATAAAATATGTATGATTGTTCATTCTGCGGTTATATTGTTTGTTTGTTTTGCATGAAAAGTGTGTCACAAGTATTTACATAGTTGATTTTTCATGACTGTAACTTTTTACAAATACCTATAAAATAATCATTTCAAATTAATTTTAATTAAAAGTAAGTAGTTACCTATTAAATTAAGTAGATATATGAGACGAATGTTTGATTGCTATCTTGTCAGTATTGTCATATTTACTTTAGAACATTATTATATTTATTATACGAACTATAAATACTGAGACAGAAAAAAAGACTCTGATACCAGAGTTTATGAGGTCTTTCTTTACGGCTCACAAGTTGAAGATTCGACCTATTATCATTAGGTTAAATAAAAAAAAAATGTTACCCAATATACTTACCAATTTTATCTATAGGTGCTAGATACGCCTACGACATTCTTTCCCATGTTCATGCCCTACATATTTGTCTATTTACAAAATTTATACAGCAAATGCATATACATCAATACCCCTTCGATAGTCAGTCTTTATTGCGTAGGTATAGGGTTTATATTTGCAGCGTTCGTATGTGAAGTATTATGCAAGGTTACGTAACGTTATCTATCGAATAAAATTGAATTGGTTGATTGAGAATGTAGAGTCGCTGAAGTAGCAGTAAAAAGTACTATTAAAATATGGTTAGGTACTGTAGGTACTATAGATTTGTTTTTAAACACTGTAAACTGACAATCTGTCACTAATCAATCTGTAAATGCCCTTAAAATGTCAGACAAAGTGAAATGGCTTTTAATAAGACGTTCCAGTGCCAGGTCCGAAAAGGACAGATAGTTAGGTATGATTGTACAATCATAATCACGTACAGTCAACAACGGCTTTAGGGTAACAGGGCTGCTCCAAAGCAATGGAGTTTTCTCGGGTGTTTATTTACATATTTTGATAAAATTTTATATACTTGTACAGTTTAATAACTTGCACAACTGTACGAAATTTAATGAAAAAGTTTACACAATTACCCGAGAAAACTTCATCGGTTTAGAGCGGCCCTGTTACCCTAAAGGTGTTGTTGACTGTACAATTGTTCATACGTATGGTTATCATTCCGCTATGAGTATAAATGACATGAGTATTAGTTTAATCTAGCACATAAGCCACTGCGATATGGTTTACTGACTGTAAAGATAGGTTGATATGTCGGATATGATTTTCCTGATTACCTACTGTGAATGATTTTCCAAAGAAATAAAGATGAGTTGTTCCAATCGATTAAAAATTGAAAACACAGTCAAGTCTTAAAAAACGGCCCAAGTGCGTGTCGGACTCGCGCACGAAGGGTTCCGTACCATAATTTATAAAAATAAAAACAAAATAATATCTGTTGTCCGACTCGCACTTGACCAGTTCTTAGTAGTTTTTGTTATAGCGGAAATAAAAATACATCATCTGTGAAAATTTCAACTATCTAACTATCACGGTTCATAAGAAACAGCCTCCGAAACATTATCTACAAAAACGAGCCAAAAAAGTCACGTTTTTTGTATGGGACAAATACCTCTGGCAAATACATAGTTCTTCATCGAGTCTGTACCTTTTCTCTTGAAGGAGAAGGGTATCTTTGACTCCAAGTGTCTCAATATTAGACTCTCCCTTATATAATTTATCAATAATTTACGTGACATTGGCAGAATTGTGACTACACAAAAGCCATTAATTAAGAATTGAATTGAATTTAGTTCTTCATCATGAGTTGTATTTGTTGCGATTACAGTTTGATAAATGTCTTCTTAATGTCTGTCGAACTCAAGACCAAGGGATTGACGTGGGACGAAGCCAAAAGGCAGGCACAAGATAGGGGTGAATGGAGAACCCTGTGGGGTACGTGAGGACCACAAATGTCTTCTTACCAATAAGCCTAGCCCAGGATAGCTTCTATTTTCATAATTTCTCCACGAATCTTCAGTATACCATCTGACCCTGTGTTGATTTTTGATAGAGGTACAAGACGTTATATCTGCGCAGGAGTGGGCGATATACGACAAGGCTGAACCAATTGCTGCCCCTCAATTGGGGATACGTTGCTTGACAGATGGCGTCGCGTGTCGCGTTACGTGGCCCAACGTAATGGGACCTAATGGGAAGTGTCTATTGCCGCTATTACTATGTAAGGAAATATACGTGGTGGGTATGTTCTATGTAAGGCCCGTATTTATAATCAGCTCTCAAGAGTGACAGCGAGTTTGATTTTGTATCAGAAATGTCATTACATACAAAACGGCCTGTCAAATCCATACTTAATATTGCTCTCAATCTTGAGGTCGCTTTATAAATACGACCCTTAGATTTCAAGGGCATCTCAAAAGAAAAACTGTTCTGGAAGGGGATGATAGATAGCGGTGTGGGCAAGCTAGCCTGTTGTTCACAGCCTCCGTGGTCTAGGGTCTGAGCCATGTGCTCTCGATCCGGAGGTTCTGGGTTCGATTTCCAGGTGGGGAATGCAAAGTTGATATTTGTTAATTTATCACTTGGGAGAATTTCCCGAGTTTGGTTAGGACATCGCAGGCTGAGTCACCTGATTGTCCGAAAAGATAAAGTTTAATACGAAGAACCTCCTGAGGAAGACCATCGTATATGATCGAAACGTCGAGGCACGAGCCTTGTCTCACAACAAACAAGTAAGCCGTGTCAAATATTCAATATGAAGTTAATTACGGTATATACCATCAGAAAACTCAGAAACATGTCGAATGTCAATGATATCTAAATCATCAATTTATTTAAAAAAATACACGTTTTAACTTAAGGTCATTGACATTCTAAAATTAACTATTTAGTCAGAAAACTTGTTCTCAAGTTTAAGTAATTTACTTATCTTGCAATAAACAAACTACCTTCATAAAATACTAGAAAAATCACTAATTGAAGCAATAAAAAAACCCGTTTATTAAAGGACAGAAAGGCGGACCCGCAGGGCACAGGTAGTGAGGTGATGATGAATGCCATGAGTCATCGAGCAGGTAAAAACTGACTTAATTCTCGCGCTAGAAAGCCCTTAGGCTGCTAGTGATGGGAACAGTGTCCATGAATTTGTCGATAGTCTAAACTAAAGTTAATATTTAAGACATGCAAGGTAGAGAAGTAGGTAGTTGCAAAAATCACCTGATATGGACGGCAATAATATTAGTCAAGATGTAGTTAAGTCGTGCCCTCAGCAAATCGATAGCAATGCCACGAATACAATAATATAATGCAGGGCTTGAACCTGTGACCTTAGAAACGCCGTTCCATTGCTCTACCAGTTGAGCTACCGCTCTCCTAACCCAACCCAGTAATTTTTTGAAAATAAATTTTGAAAGCATATACCCAGTGCAATCTAGATTGTCCATTATGTTGAACGTCATGGTGGACATACGTATTATGTAAAATCGTACGCGCACAAAATTACTTAATCTTATTGACCGAAATGATCACCTGCCATTGTCTATCCTGAGATAAGTCCATTATCCTGAGAGAACAGAAAGGGACGGCAACAATTTTGGTTAAGATTTAGTTAAGTGTATGCTCTCCACGAAGCAATGCTTAATTAAATTACTAATAGCAAATGGACTTTTGAAAACTAGTTTTATCTTTTATCACTATCACAAATTATATAGGTGGCGGCCGACGGCGCAATTTATTGCATTTGACGTGAAGAAGTATTAATGTCCAATAAATCAAGGAGATATAAATCTAGAGAGCAGTATTTCATAGTATTATATCTATTGACTAGTTTATTATCTAGGTAATCGGTAGCAAGTAGCTACTTAATTTTACTTTTATCTGTAGGTACGGTACGTATTTAAGACTCCGTTTGTCAGCTACTAGCATTTCAAACAGAGTTATAATCTTGGCGTCGTGTTTCTCCATAGAGGTACCTATGCTGAATGTATTCGAAGAAGTGAGTCAAACTAATAGGTATTAAAGAAATAGAAATTGGTCGCTGAATAAAGTCATCGCAGAGAGGAGAAGTAGCTAGTTTTTGTATTGCTTCTAGTTCAGCATGGAACCTCAAAAGAATAATTTTTTAAGAAAGGTTAATACATTTTTATCGATGTCGAATTACCCAGCACTATTGACGCGTAAATCTGGTAGTCAGTACCACTTTCCTAACGGGTTCTCTCGTCTCTCTATCTCTCTGCTTGGAGCCTTATCTTCTGTCTTTATCTAGCGTAGGTGTAGTCCAAATAGTTGGATGGACCACACTTAGCCAAAAGGTGGGAAGGTCTCTCAAAAATCCCCCGAATTTTGAAACTGCTTAGCTATTAAGCGCCTAAAAAGACTTTATGATTAGACGATAGAGCTGCCAAAGCGGATAGATTTTGAATATCGTAATTTTGAATAAAGAATAGATTGTTTTTTAATAGTACTTTTTACTGCTACTTCAGCGACTCTACATTCTCAATCAACCAATTCAATTTTATTCGATAGATAACGTTACGTAACCTTGCATAATACTTCACATACGAACGCTTTGTTCATTATGGGAATGTGATGTGAACCGATGGGAAACTCGATACGTGATAGTATTCAAGATTCCTGGATTTGATTTTGAACTTTCGAAAGACTTTTATATGAAGACAATTTTATGGTTGTATGCGGTAGGTATGATAGAGTCGTTTATTTACTAAATATTGTGGCCTATGAAGATATCAAAGTCAAAAAGGGCAGATACGACATAAACTTAGATCTGTTTTCAATAATAAAATGCGATTAATCTGCAATGCTTATTATTATCATAGTATTTGACGTGATATAGGTAGGTAATGAATAATGGATAGATCTAGGCTAGGTAATAATCAGGGTACTACATTGATCAAAAAAATCTATTTTTGATGATTCAATTTCTTTTTGGTTCAATCATTTTTGAAAGACGAATATGCATGCATGATACAAAAATGATATATTTTATAAATAGCACAAAAAGACAATATTTTTATGGTGTTTATAAAAAAAACGAAAAAGAAAAAATACGTAAACAAAAAATGTGAACATTTTGTCTCGAATTTTTATTTTTGCGGTATTTTACCTTGCTGCGATTTTCTGGCGTGTCTTGATCTTGACTCTTATCGTCACAAAAATACACATGCGGAAGATCCGCATATGCGGATGCGAATATTTGCAATATATACCTGAGGAGTGAGGATTCCTCACAATTACCCCTCATAAGGAGGAAATAAGTATTGTCACGAGGTCTTTCAATTAAAAGCGGTTGTTCACCGCGTTGGTGTGGGTGGGGTCAAATGACCAGGTTGGACGCGTCTTGTGACTTGATAATTAGTGTTAAGTTCCAATTGATTGAGTCTACATTGAAGATACAGAGAATATGATATCCAGCATTAGCGTTGACATAGAAAAATAGCCTACTAACAGCTATTATGTGACATATTTCGACCTATATGTATTTAAGGATCTTAATTTTGGACTGCTTCCATGCTAGACTGGGCTGGGAGTGATTGAAAAACATAGAATGTGCGAGCTGATTCTCTTCCCGCGAAGGGATTCGAGGGTTACAGTGTATAGCGATACAAATTATAATCTAAAATTGCCCTCAATATTGTCAGACGTTGCGAAATATACCTACCCCGAAAGTGATAAAGGCAATGTCTGTATATTAATTTTGGTGCTGAAAAATCAACAGGGTTTTTCTGTGGGAGCGAGCGACCTGACGTATATGGCTTAGCAACAAAGATTAATACATACATTCTTAAAACTTGAAACCCGACAGAATATTTTATTACTAAATAGACAGTGCAAAACTGGAATCCGAAAATCTCCCTTATCTATACTCCGTTGTCCAAAGCCAGCTTGGAATGCAGTCGACCTGGTCTGTGACTCCAAGATTACAATCTACCACAAGCAAAGCTATACCTTAGGACACTACCGATGTATTAAAGTTGAATCTCCAAAGCTAAAGTTGTGGTTTCCTGTACCAATACACTGGCATAAGCTGCACACTATTAATGTGCTATGACGGATAGGCTTTTGGCACACATGGATATGTAGTGGTACTTGTTTAACTCGATAGAGTTTCGCCGTACTTTGAAATATAGTAGAGTGAGTGAATAAAAGCTGTGATTGTTGTTGCTAAGTAAATTTGAGGGTAGTGAATGTTTCTTGTTTGATAATTTTCACATGAGATAATAGATTCCCAAAACTTAATGAGCTTACTCGTCGTAAATTTCAAAGAGAAAAAGGTAACTGAAAGAGATTTACTAATTAACATCTATGCTCTATCGTTGACTCTGTCTCTGTCGTCTCTGATCAAGACTCTAGTCAAGAGCAAACCCATTATAAAAAAAAAAGTGCTAAAAAAATATTGCGATTATCAAGGAAAAGACAAAAGGCATTGAGAAAATGCTGTAAATCTTGAAATACCAATTCTAAAGTGCTATAGATGTAAAGTATCTTAAACGATAAACGTAATAGACATACCTAAGTATAATTTTAATCTTATTAAACCTAGAATCGAACAAAGAACTTGCTGATTATTAAGGTAAAGAAACGATAAACTCATTTAAACACCTTGTATATTTTTAATTATTTTGTTGATTGTCTACTGCAACTGCAGTTTTTTTTTTTTTATTTATTTCGTTACAATAAAAAACATGTACAAATATGACAATAGGTGTCGTTAAACCCGATAAGGTTTGCCATGAAAATAGGTCCTGTCAAAATTTATCTAAAAAGAAAAAGAAAAATGGTCACAATTAATACTCACTCATTATTTTATAGCGAGTTTCCCATGACTTTGACCGATGGTACCACACTCTTTCAGTGTGTGAGTGTGTGTGTAAGGCGTTTAGTGGAGAAGACGACCACATTTGCATTTTTTGCTGCAAACCTCCTCTTTACCCCGGACCGGTTTGACTGCTAATGTTACTAATGTTGTGACGTGTATAATTGAACCATTCCAAATTAAGAACTAATTAAGGAAAGTCTAATGGCTTTTGACGTTCGGAAACTACATGCTTGGAGCTAATAATGAATGACTGCCTATTTCCCACAGTTATAGACAATTTTATTATATCATACATACATACGTAAAATCACGCCTTTATCCCTATTGGGGTAGGCAGAGCGTAAACGACTTAATCAAAGGTTCCGCCACGTCTGACAAGTTTTGAGGGTTATTCCAGAAATATTCTGTATATTGCTATAGTGACAGGTTGTCAGCTCATCGCCTAAATAACAATACTGAAACCCTCGAATCCCTTAGCTGATTTTTACAGCATGCCCGGGAGGAGATGCAGCTGGCACAATTTCTTACATCACGTCATATAATTTGAATTGGGAAAGAAAAAATAAAACATTTCAGCTCGATAAAAGAGTTCAAATAAAAAACCTGTAAAATATTACACTACAGGACTTAAAAAAAAACGATTTATTGCTTAAATGACATAGTTACATTATTTATTATGTAATTAAAGTTTTATTATTTTGAACATCTGCATTTTAGAGTCTACAAAATCAAATTACTATAAGCAATAGAATAGAGCGCCATAATCGCGTCCTTATCACCAAGATAACTAGGTACTAGATGGTTGATAGAACAATTCACACATTATGAGTTTATGACAAAATGACTTTAGACTGTGACATAATGCGATTTTGTTGTATTAGTCACACAATGTAAGCAAATTGTTCCGCGTTAGTGAAATCATCGTATTTACACACATTGTTTCCTGTTATATTTTTGAGGAAACTGATGTATATCTAAGAATAGTCACCGTGAAATTATCAATTATACATATTTGTGAAAGAGGACAAAGAATTCTAGTAAGATTGAACTAAGATAAGCCGACGATGATTTTTTTTTTTGTAAAATTTTCCGCTTTGAATGAATGGGGTATTTCTGGTGAAAATGATCATGATTTTGTCAAGAACTATTTAGAAATATGAAAAAAAAAATTGGTTTCAGGTCAGCTGAGTCATCCTGAATGCAATGGCCAATGGTTTTCTTCAAGTTATTTAGGAAAAGTGGTTTTAGTTTAACATAAATAAAATTTTATAACACATTTGCTCGTAAAGGGTCTCTTACTACACCAATTTCAATATTGTATTGTATCTTATTACGTACTTGAGCGTAATCGTAATGTAAAATGCACGAGTGCTGTAAAACACACGAGTTTTTTTTTTAATTAGGTAAAACGCACGGTTTATCGAACAGTACTTTTTTAAATCTTAGCAAAGAGTTTTTATGGCAGAAAAGTGGTCAACATTTTATAAATAAAATTAACTTTGGGGGATAAAGTATAATAAAATAAACATTTAATTCTTTGATTTAATTAATTTTTACAATAAATTACAACCATTTATCTGTAACAAAATAAAAATAATATTAATTTAGTTTATTAGTAATACTGGCTGGTTTTTTGTGCTTTGCCTTAAAAAAAAAGCGCTGCGCGATATATACTAGGTAATCTGGGGTACGTTCAGAAACGCTCGATCGATCGAAATTTAACCTGGTTAAAAATTATATTGCCCGTTCAGAGACACCTGGCAGACGAAATTTCGACTAGGTTATTTTTTATCCGGCCCGTTCAGAGGCGCACCGGAAGTGAGGTTTTATCTGACAGCAGCTAAGGTGCACGTTCAGTGCGTCCCACTAGTATAAGATTCGATCGGTATAAATATCGAACTGGGTCGACTGAACGTACCCCTGTGGATGCGCGCGCATCGCTAATCGCTAATTTGTGAACGAGTAAAAATTATTCCTCGCTTTTTTTCTTTTCGCTGTATTGTTTTAATTTTTTAGCTATTTCCTCGCAAATATGTTATAAAACGTCGTACGACATACGTGCGGTTTGATAATTACAGCCTCTGCTTTCTTGTAGCCCTCGCCTGCGGCTCGGGCTAGCAATATTGCCTCGGCTGTAACTATCTACGCACCGCACTTGTATCGTAATGTACTATTACATCGTGTACATGTTTTTTTATTCCTAATGAAAGAAACCGTTTAGGCATAATACGCTATTTGACTACTAGTCAAATCAGCAACTTTTTATAAAATGTTAGAAACGCTTTTTTGTATGAAAATACTGGCTTGTGACGTCACTGGCTTGTAAATATTGACTTCTCAAATCAATAACTTCTATATTTTTAACTCGATTATTAAATCTAAATGTGCATTTTTTTTCAAATGATGAATGAGACCCACAGTTATTTTAGCCATCAGTTTTAAGTATAAACGTTTTGAATTTTTTTAGCCACCCAGTCAACATCCCTATTACGAGTTAATAGGTAATTACTCTACACATAGGTACTCTACATATATTTTGTTTGACAAACATGTGTGTCCTTAGAAAGGCAACTTAGTAGTGTATAGTTTCACATTCTGAAACATAAACCAGGTGTCGTGTTCATATTTACTCATAATCCTTACTTACTTTGTGAACTGATCTGAACGAATAATGTTTCGCATATCAGCATTCCTAATAATACATGTGACAGTTACTAAGCGACACCGAATTTCCAGAAAAAAATATTTTTTGTCTGTGTATGGCAGTTTTACATTTCACTGGCAACTTGGCGTCAAAAACTCAAACGTGTAGCCATTTGCGCTGAATAAAAAATAAATTGTTTTATTTTTAAACAACTTTATGGCTTCATAAATATTTTTTTCAATGACATGCAGCCAGCATTCACGTAAAAAGTTTTAAATATAAAGAAACTGATTTACAATAATATTTAAATTAACACTTTACTAAACTAGAGCAATAAGTATAAGTAGGTAAATATTATTGTAGGTTAATGACCTACCTGATTATCAGATAAGAAAGACAAAAGATGATCCATGTCAGAGGCGGCTTACTCTTAAATAGATTAGCCATGTAAGTTAACTCTGTAATACATAGATCACACATACCGGTAGAGGTACATAATAATAGTTTTATAGTTTATACTACAATGTTATGTTACAGGCATTACTTACAGGCACGTTTAGTAAATTGTTTGTTTATATTTTGTAATTTCAGAGTTTTATTTCCGGAATAGATAATCTTATTTAATCCGTGGATTATAAAAATTGGCGCAACACTCCGTGATTGATTGATTATTGATGGACAGTTATGTTTGTGACATAATCTAGGTTTGTTTATATTTTGTGTAACGAATGAATTAAAAAGAACGGGACGGAGAAGATGATGGGACTTTTGTTGTACCAGTAGGTCAATAAAAAACATTGTACCTACTACTGGAACTTAAAGGTGTCAATTATTCAATCATTGAACTGTACCATTACTACCATACCAACTGTACTATTTCATTACTGGTAACAAAGGAATACTAGCTTCTTTGAAAGGAAGTACCTCTAGATAACACTGGCTATTATTTTGTTGTGGGAAAACGGACCTAGAGTAAAATAAAATAAAAATGCTGGAATGCTCTTAAAAAACCAATAAAGATCAACCCGAGCTATGCAATGTGCTACGCCGTAGCGCGTAGCAAATACCAGGGTCCACTTTCAAAAAACTACTGCTCAAACTTTCTGCCTACACCGGAAGGGATGTAGAGCGTGATTTTATTATTTGTAATAGATATTAATTTATCAAAAGTTATTTTATTGTCAACTCATTATTCTTTTAAGAGTTGTAGCTCGTTATATTTCTGTCTATCCAAGAATTTCCTGCTTTTTACAGAAGACAAAGCCTTTGTCTATTTGAATAATACTCATAATCTACTATACTTGACAAAATAATGGATATCGGTTATTTTTAAATATACAAGGTGTTACAATAAATGGGTCTTTACTTTAGTAACAGATATTTACGTAGATGATGGTTTAAACTCTGACACACTAAGATAGGGTCTTTCGTGTAGAAGACCATGTCTTTGGCTTAGTTTAGTTTATTGTTCTCAGTTTAGTTAGGATAATGCATGCTAACTAAATCAGCTGATCGTCTGAGATGATTCTGTGCTTTGAAGGGCATTCGATCTATTTGTAGCTGGCTGGTCATTAGGTACTAAAATATGTCAGGAACCCATACGACAGAGATACCTATACATAGGTCCATCAGTATAAGTACTTCTAAGACCTTATATGCTTTCACAATGCATTCTTCACAAACAAAAGCCAATGCTTCTTCCATACAGCCTTACGCTTACTATACCTGTCTCGCATTACCTGACAACATATCACAACGTATCACTATCATATCTTATCACACTGATACGTCTCATATTAGACGCGAATTCAACGACACACGCACGTATGTTGATTTACTAAATGTGCTAAATATTTTTGTGTAGCTGTCTTTGAAAACGTGCGAGACGTTTATGAAGAGTGAAAAGTTTTGGTTGATGTGAGTGGGATTTGAGGAGTTTGGAGTCTGGAGGAGGTTCTTCTTCTTCTTAGGAGGTGATAAGAAGTAAAGTACCTACTTTACATACTTTGATATCATAAGGATGAGTATATTATAAAAGTAAATGAATTCGTAATTTATATGTACTTCCAAGCTGGATGAACTGGGAGTGATAAAAATGATTCTCTGTCTATCCTGTAAGGGACAAAGGCGTGATTCTAAGCAAAATGGGTTCTTTTTTCATGCGAAAATGATATACTATGATCTGACCATGTTGTGTTATTAAAATAATAACTTTAGTTAATATAGAAAGCCTTTCTAAGAAAGGTACTCTATCCGAGATAGACATAGTTAAATGTGTACCATCTGATTTTCTTTCTGGCCATACTGATAAAGTCAAAAAAAGACCCAATGGTTCGGTATATTGTACCTAGATTAGACGATGGGCTGATCACCCGACCATATTGATAACTTTTCGCAACTTAAATTATAAAATGGCTTTCAAATACTAACGTAAACAAATAGGCCGTTGACGCTCTGCCTACTCCGTAAGGACATTACAAGCGTAACTTAACTACGTTTGTAAGCATATCAACTATAACAATGTTTCAATTTCTTGCCTTATCAAACCGTTCCTTCGGTCACCACACTCGATTACTTTATTCAGGTCAGCCATAGTTGCTAACTATCGATGTGAAGTCGATGTTTATTAACGAGTTATCGATATCGGTAAAAAGTATCGACATTGTTGGGAGATAAAGTATTCGGTCGACCGTACATGGCTGTTGCAATTGAATTTGATGGTTTCAATTTAAAGAATGCTCTCCCAGAGATTTTAATTATTAAGTATACGTAAAATCATTCCTAATGCCTAACAACGCGTACCGTACAAATGTAAATAAAAGTGCATTTATTTCATCAAAGCGTCATATATAAATATCGTAAACTTTTTGTACAAATAAATTTAGATTTTCTTTCTTTCCGAGATCTTTCATCTGTAAAACGTCGTATCTGATTTCATTTCGTAGAATAACGTCGCATGCGCATATACGTCACTCGCGCCTCGGCGATCTTTTATCATTGATGATCTATTTTATAATTTTGCGATATCTTTATCACTGACAAACCCAAACCTTACTTTTCAGACACCAGGGGTTTATCGGGTCGATTCAGCCGACAACCCATTCGACAGAAGAAGACTACTTCATGCCCTCAACCACTTTATGACACAAACCCTGAGAACATCCAATCAAGATGTTGGCCACGACCCTCAAAACGCTGCTGCCGCGGTTCCGGCTCAAATACTTCACTCCGAAGATCGAAAACTTTGTCTTCCAGCTCCACTACAAAGCTACTGTGACCATGTTTCTGGCTTTCGTGATCCTGGTTTGCTCCAGGGAATACTTTGGAGAGCATATCAAGTGTATATCCGACCAGGGTGTGCCTGATCATGTGATTCAGACTTACTGCTTCTTCATGGCTACTTTTACCATCGTGAGTATAACTTCCTACTTCTTTCAACACACTATTATTGATGGCAGCTAGATCGAGCTCCAATTGGCTACTTTCCAACTAGTCAAATCAGCAACTTTTTATGAAATGTCAAAAACGCTTTTTTGTATGAAAATAGTGAGTTATGACGTCACATTTTAGTAAATATTGACTACTCAAATCAATAACTTATATACTTTTAACTCGATTGTTAAAATCGAAATGTGCATTTTTTTTAAAATGATGAATGAAATCCACAATATTTTTAGCCATCAGTTTTAAGTATAAACGTTTTGAATTTTTTAAGCTATCCAGTCAAGTAGGTACCCAATTGCAACTATCAGATAAGTCAGCTGCTAAGATAAAATAACACGACATAACAAAGCAGAGAGGGTAAGGATATTTAACTAGAAGATAGAAGATGTCCCGTCTACACTTTAGTTTTTGCAAGACTGTTGAAAATATTACATCTATATGTTATTTTACTCGTAGATCTTAATTTTTATTTACCACTTATTCTTATTAGTAACTTGTAAATAACAGTTAATTAAAATAACTGTTCGTTACGTATAATTACAATTTATTACTGCTTATCGATAAACAGTTCCGGATAATTAACAGTTCCATTGTATTTGTTAATTGAATTATTATATCAAATTGTTGTAGTTTCTTTTCGTAATATGTTTATAATATATATGAATAAGAAAAAAATAAGTATAACATTTTAATTAAGTTACAACGTATTCTTCAAATTTATTTGACACAGAAGATTGTTAAAATGAAATGGAACGAAGTGTCCAAACTCCTTTCATCAAATGGCCTTTAATAGAAAGATAATAAAAAAACATGTGGCTGTGAAAGCTCCTTGTATCACGTGTCTTTCACAACTCCTTTCTTTTCCACCTCCAGGTGCGACACTACAACGAGTCCCTGCTGGAAGCCCACGTGCTACCTCATCCAGGAGTCGGCCCCCTCTTAGAGAATGACGAGACGCGTTACCACACGTACTACCAGTGGGTGCCGTTCGTGCTATTCCTGCAGGCGCTATGCTTCTACCTGCCGCATTCCGTGTGGAAGAAGAAGGAAGGTGGGTCGTAGAGATATAGTCGGCCCCCTCTTAGAGAATGACGAGACGCGTTACCACACGTACTACCAGTGGGTGCCATTCGTGTTATTCCTGCAGGCGCTGTGCTTCTACCTGCCGCATTCCGTGTGGAAGAAGAAGGAAGGTAGTTGCCAGAACATTTACTTACCTCACACAGAATTCTCAAAGACACAGACATTTCACAGCACGTTTCTAAGCACCTGGAAGCCCACGTCCTACCCCACCGGGGAGTCACCGAGATAACCTGACATAGGTACATACATACATACATACTATCACGCCTGTATCCCTAATGGGGTAGGCAGAGCGTCAACGTTCCAAACAAAGGTCGTAACGCCACGTCTGACAAGTTTTGAGGGTTGTTTAAGATAGATCCGTATATTGCTGTAGTGATAGGTTGTCAGCCCATCGCCTAAATTGCAATATACTGAAACCCTCCAATCCCTTAGCTGGTTTTTACAGCATGCCCGGGAGGAGATGCAGCTGGCACATTCTATGTTTTTCTTTCGCTCCCAGTCCAGCGTGGAAACATAGGTAGATGCTTCAAAAACACTTGAATTTCCACACATTGGATGATCACAGCAAGTTGTTTGGAGCCGGTGGATTTATACAGCACAAGCTGCATATTCAGCTGATTGAAGTTCTGATCTGACACGAGACTGTTCTCCTGCTTCAAGTAATATTTTCCTTCTCCACTGTTTCTGAGAAAAGTTCTTGGACATAATGAATATGTCAAGTGATAGATAAAAACACTTGATATCAAGTGTTAGGCAATACAGATAGATAGATTGAGGAATACTTAATGATATACTTAATGATAGAGGTATACTTAATGAGTGTTTGCTGACCACATTTCATTTGAAGTAGTAAATATTTATAGAATTCTTAAGAAAAGATATAGTAGATTCATAGACTAGGGTGGAAGAGAATCAATTCCCGAGGTAGTTAGACGCCCGAGCGCAGCGAGGGCGGCTATAGTCCGAGAGGAATTGATTCTTCTACCCGTGGCAATGACTCTACTTTTCATTTAGAATATGAGGAAAATAAAACTAGTTGTTAATACAAACTAAGTATTTATTGTTAATAAAGATGCTGTCAAATTATGAATTTTTTTCAAATCTACATCGTGTTTTACATTAAGTGTACTCTTGAGCATTGAATATCGGCTCCATACCGTTGAAGGCTGTAATTTTCCAGACAGTCCATTAAAATATGCAAGAAATACACTTTCGGAAAACGATTTTATATCCTTGTCTTCTCGTCATTTCATAAAATCATTGTATGTGTTTAAATATCTTTCTTTTGATATTTCTGGCAAAAGATTTTCTATGACACAATTTGCCTCGTCTATAATTGAATCTGGTGTCAATATATCGCTTGAACTCATTTTTAATACTTATTTAGCACAAAATATCGCACAAAAGTCCGTCACAGATACATAAAAGAACAGATTTTACTATCCCGCCAATTTGTGTTGACTTTTTAATTATTATTTTTTAATTTTGTCGCGGCACTCGCATCGCAAGTTTGCGCTAAATTCACACTGGCCAGTGACACTAGCTGGTTAAAAAGTCACGACATTTCATAAAGTTTTTTTTTTTAATATGAAAAAAAGTCTTCACAGCTGACAGCAATTCAAGCAGTTCTATTTTTAAAGTTCATTCCCGCCCTAGGGTGGGGATGAAATTTGTATGAGTTATTCCTTCCCTGTGAAAGGAAAGCAGCATCTTCCACCCAATAGTCAGATCAAAACAACACTACTTTCCGAGTATGAGAAATGAAAATATATATTTGTCCTTATTTAGTTGGATCAAATATTTATAACATAATCGTGGTCATAGATTATTAATCTCTATAGCATTAAGGAAAATAAGAGTAGACTAGTAGGACATATAATTTTAAGCTATGTAAATATTTAATGAAAGTATAAGCAATGTTCTTAATGTCAAAATAATATGACGCACAGGGATTAAGATCTAGAGCCATCAGAGTTTGTTTATCATTTCTTGCGATAAGATTGAAGCTACGAAGTAAGCGGTTGTTATTTCAATCTAAATTGAAGAAAATTTATGAATTGTACTTTCCTATAATCATCTATGATGACATTTATATGACATAAGTGCAGTATCTATACCTCCAAGAAATAACCATAAGCAACGACATCAGTACCTACCAAGCAATCTATAAGTCCAAGAAATCGTAATAGATCAGATATTATATGGATACGAGTATCTTCGTATTTCGTGAAATATGGGCTACATCAAATAAATAGTCAAAAAATTATTATCCTTAGATTTTCTAGCCCCTTATCCATATCGTCCCATATTAACGTGTATGCACCATGCGTTATCATCACCTGTTTTAATGCAACTGTTAGATATGCCTATCTAATCTGCTATGAGTCTGACAGTATTTTGAGAGATGATGTGTCTCCAGTGGATGTGTGTCGTATCTTGGACAAGAAATTGATAGGTATATGTCATCGGATTTGATGTTTTGATAAAGAATAGTGCTTAGGTATGTTCTGCAAGTCATTTCTATCAGCTGACCTGAAATATTTTACATCCATCTATATATTACATTAGTATAGTATTAATATTCTTGTTTGGATCCTGTAGAGGGCTGTAAAAATATCTGAGGACTCCAGTGTAAACCTGCCTGAAAAATCCCTTAAAATTTGTTTTACTCAGAACTTTTGTAAGAATGTTGAATAATGTTGATGCTCTACTTAGTATAGTATTATATTATCTGTGACTTAGGTACCGCGTATTCTTCAACCTCAATTTCTTTTTACTATATTTATGTTTTTTACTAAATTATTAAACCTTTTTCCAGGGGGTCGAATACGGCGGCTTGTAGAAGGCCTTCAATATGCAAGTCTAGCAATCGAAGATCAAGATATGGACGTAAACGGTTCGACGGTGCCATCAAAACAGTCCTTGGAGAACAGACTCAATGCCATCAGAAAGGACATCATCTTGAGGTAACTTATAAAATGCTTCTTATTTTACTTTTTGCTGCTGCTGGTGCAGTATTCGCCAGCCAGTTCTATGTTCCGCTTAGTACGACCACAGTATAATTCAATAATCTGACGTTCTGGACGTACGTCAGACTCATATATTATACTGTGGTACGACGCTACTTTCTTTATGATTTGGTCAAAGTATCTTACTTCTTCCTCTTCCTCTCTTCTCCTTTGTTCTCTTTCTAACCTATGTTTAAGAATTAGTCGTGTCATATCACGGAGCTTATCATCATTTTTCGTCAGTTTCTCTTTTCCTTAATCAATATCAGTTCCTTCTTCTTCAGTTGAAATGTAACTAGTTTATTGGTCAATCATCATCATCAATCTTTGAAAAACACTTGCAAACATGCTAACTTCTACAAATCTTTTCAAAATGATGAAAATATACCTAGATTTTGATTTGATTTAAATGTCTTCTTACTTTTCTTTAGACTCCGGATATCTAGAACCTGGTCTACCTGGCTGGTGGCGATGGAGGTGACCAACCTGCTGCACGTAATGCTGCAGATCTGGCTGATCGACATCTTCCTCAGTGGGCAGTTCATCACGTTAGGACCCTGGGTGTTGGGAGCTGACAAGAATGAGGTAGACCCCTTGGAGCATGTGTTTCCTAAGGTGAGTTTTTGAGTGTACTGAAAAAAGAATTAGTAGGCTGAAGTGGCAGTAAGCTGGTCACATCTGTCGTAGAACTGATGGCCGTTGGGGCATCGACAAATGTAGTATAGGACGTCCTGAAACTAGGTGGGGCAATGATGTTCATAAGAAAGCGGGCAGAAATTGAATGAGAACGGCTGAATATCGAACTGAGTGGCGTGCCATGGAAGAGGCCTATGTCTAGCAGTAGACAGGCTGATCTGATGATGATGAATATTCAGTTTTTTTTATGATAGACATTAAAATTTAAATGTAATCTCATAGCCCTTTTATACGATGCCATAACTAGCATCACATGTTTTTGATAACACATAATATTGATGGTATCAGAACTATAAACCCCACATCATTACCCCATCCATATCATAGGTGTATTTTATTCAACGTGTTGTTTTTACATGGGTCTCATGGTGGGTTTTTACATGGGTCGTGAATCATTTTTACAAGGGTCTCTTTTCATAGGTAACAAAGTGTACCTTCCACAAATACGGTCCCAGCGGTTCGATACAGCAGCACGACGCTCTCTGTGTGATGGCCCTGAACATCATTCATGAGAAGATCTACTCAATACTGTGGTTCTGGTTGCTGTTCCTCTTCATCGCATCTTTGTGTGGTAAGTCATAATTCTTCTTGTAATTTATTAAGTTCTGGTCCACCAATGATATTCATAATGACAGTTGTACTCGTATCAATAACGTTCTAGTTCTATATTAAAGTTTGAGTCTTAATATTTTCCAATACTTTCAAATGGACTCGAGACTGAATATGCTTCGTTTGAAAGTAATTATTATAATGTTTAGTGCCTAAGACATTCTTTCGTTTTAATTTAAAATGTTTTTTTCTTCTTTCTTGCTTCCACATCGCTTGGTTACACTCGTGTATACATCTTCTCATTCTTTTCATTGCTTTCGTCTTTTAGTTGATCCCATAGCTATGTTATGTCTTCATAATTCACATGCTTTATTTATTTGCAGCTGTCCTCTGGCGCATGTTCTCGTTCTTCCTATACCGGCGCTCCCTCAAGTTCAACGAGCTGATGTTCCGTCAGATGACCGGCAATAAGTTCAACCCTTATAACGTGATCAGCGTTGTCAACGGCTGCCAGTTCGGTGACTGGCTCTTCTTGTACTACTTGGCTAAGAACATGCAGGGATTCGTGTTCCAGTGAGTGCTCATAAACTTCACAGATATCTAAGATGACATTATTAAAACCATGATTTGATTCCTTATTTATTATTTTAATATCCACCAGAGTTGGAAAGTCCAAAAGCTTTTCTTTTTTTTTTCATATTTTTCGGCGAATGTGGTTTATCGATATCGAAAATGATCACTTCAAGAAACTAAAAAAAAAAAATGTCATTACCATCAAGACCTTTTCAAGGTTTAGTAGAGTGTGAATCATTCTCTTTCAGTTAAACTAGGTACATGAAACTTACTTCTTTTTTCAGGGAGCTATTCGTGCGACTAGCAGAAGAGTTAGAGAAGAGAGACATGCCATCGAATCAAGAAGGCAATGAAAAGAAAGGAGCTGAACCTGTTCTCGTTGGAAGAATAGACTACGATGATGAAACTCTACCTCTTAAAGAAGATAAGAAGGCGTCATAGAGTCTTTGAATGATAGAATTAGGAGAGTAGACTATGACGACAAAACTCATGTGAGGGCTATAAGTAATTACGTAAAGATATATTTGAAATCTGTTGTTATTGTTACTAGAGTATTGACAAATACCTACACATAGTATTAATGGATAATTTTTTAAGATAGTGGAATAAGAGATTACATAAAAATATATGTTTTGAGGCATTTACGTACGTTACGTTTGATGTTGCATTTATATTGTATTTATTTAAAATTGTTTGTATGATTGAAGGAGAATGTAAATGAGAGTTTGAAATTAGAAAATCGTTATTGACAAATTTTGAAACTGAGTGCGTAATTTGAGTCAAGTTATTTTTGATGAACATATTGCTCAACTTTTATGATATTAAATTAAATTGTAATTATACCTGAACAATTAATGTGTTCTATAGTTACCGATGAACAAAAATAAAAAAATTAGAAAAGAGTTTGATAGTACCAAAAAAATGTAATATTTTTCTACGTAAATCAAATACTTAAGTAGGTATTATTTTTATACGTAGTTACTATTAGGTAATTAATTTAATCTAGTCTCAAATAAATAATGTTTGTTTTACCTAGATATTTCTTTTATTTATATTTTTTTTGTCCTTTAAAAATATACCTACTTGTTTAAAAAACTTCCCATAGAAAAGCGATCATAGATCTTTGATAAGTAGTTCTTTGAGATATCATAAATCCTAAATATACAGGGTGTTAAATTAATTGCGTGCCATAGCTTAAGGGATGTTTCAGTAACGTTAAAGGAGCCCATAAAAAATATTAAAAAAAAACAAAAAACAAAAAAAAACTTAGCTCTTCCGCAAGGAGCGAGTTATAGGCATTTGACTGCTTATTTACCCCCGTATGGAATGAGGCGTGATTATATAACCTGTTCCATGATTCTTAAACGATGAGTCGTCTAGCTAAGCAGCCATGATGTTGTAACATTACCATCATCCCAGACGGGCATAATTCAGTTAGCTCTTCCGCAAGGAGCGAGTTTACTTGGGAGTGTTGACCCTGCGTTTGCGCTGCGAATGCTTCGGGACGCGTCGGCTGACTTTGCGATATGAAAGTTTTTTTTCATTTCTCATACTCGGAAAGTAGTGTTTTTTTGATCTGACTATTGGGTGGAAGATGCTGCTTTCCTTTCACAGGGAAGGAATAACTCATACAAATTTCATCCCCACCCTAGGGCGGGAATGAACTTTAAAAATAGAACTGCTTGAATTGCTGTCAGCTGTGAAGACTTTTTTTCATATTAAAAAAAAAAAACTTTATGAAATGTCGTGACTTTTTAACCAGCTAGTGTCACTGGCCAGTGTGAATTTAGCGCAAACTTGCGATGCGAGTGCCGCGACAAAATTAAAAAATAATAATTAAAAAGTCAACACAAATTGGCGGGATAGTAAAATCTGTTCTTTTATGTATTAATTTTAAATAGGTACCTACTTTATTAACAATAAATACTTAGTTTGTATTAACAACTAGTTTTATTTTCCTCATATTCTAAATGAAAAGTAGAGTCATTGCCACGGGTAGAAGAATCAATTCCTCTGAATTGATTCTCTTCCACCCTAGTCTATGAATCTACTATTTTCTTTTAGTTTAGAATTCTAATAAAAAGTTTAGTCGGGAAACGGTGTACCGTACGTAACGTAAATATAATAGAGTTTAATAACATAAATATAATATAATAAAGTTTCTTTTGTAGTTTGGTTCGTTACACAAGTGTATTTTGCTTTTGAAATGTTAAAAATGTTGACTTATTTCCGGTAAAACAAATGTAGAGTATTTCTGTTCTATTTAAGTACAGTCTAAAGGTTAAACCGCACTAGGACGTAGCTGCAGCGGAGCGGCGCGGCGCGGTACTGTGCGGCACTTCGCGATAAAATATTCTTTGTATGAAAATTTATGAGATGTACCTACCGCACGGCAAAAAATTACAAAATGTATGAAGTGACATTGCCGCCCTAGTGCGGTCTAACCTTTAAACTATAATCTAAGCGAAAAAAATAAGTTTTTTGTTAAAGAAACACTTTTACACATTCCATAATTTTATACTTATACTGAGACTAATTTTAAAAACTGATTTAAATTGAAAAAAAAATTAAATATAAATACAGAATTTAAGACTAATTTTATAGAAGTAGGTAAGTAGGTACCTATGTAAAATTGTGGAATGATTAAGTGTATTTCTTTAACAACAAACTACCTACCTACATGATGAAAAAGAATTAAGCCATAAAACTCATTTTGCATGAATTAAGAGACCTATAAACAAAAATTAAACTAAAAAACAGATAGAAGAGTATTAATTTTCTTTCTACTGTGTCATCAAAGTAGCTGATATACGTCCTCCTCACCGAGGAGGGGTGAAGTCGTGGACGTTCTCTTCAGCCACATCGCAGTTTTCCATGTCCTTATTTGCAACACTCAGTCAACGCAGTTTCGGCCTGTCTCTTCGGCGTAGAGTATTTATTAGATTGAGTGTTGTGTTGCCGATGTAGTCAGATGGTTCTTTTGATAATACCAACGTAGGCGGTTCTCTTGGAGCATATCGGTGATATTCGTTTTGTCGAGGCTCGGCTCGTCACTTCGCAAATTCGCCGCAATATCTTCATCTCGGTAATCTCGTAGCATTTGTACGTGGTGGGATTTAAACACATCCTTCCCGGATAGGAAGGATCAGTCCTTTCCACTGAGTACACCATCAAAGCTCATCCTTAATTTTTGTAGGAGTATGAATTTGTTTGAGTGCGCATGTTAATTGTAATATCGAGATGTTTGACCTTCGCTCCCCTAAAAATACATAAAGTAGCATGACATCTTCAACCTTCAACGATTTATGTCCATCTAGTGCTTTCTAGTCTCTACTGAAGCCGCACTGCCTGAAACAACTTATCATCAAGTTATCAGCAGCGTCCCGAAGCTTTCCATACTTCCAGGAATTTCGGGCCAGGTAGCGACTGGTTCTCAGACAGACGCCAACGCACACACTCACATATTGCCATTGGTCTGGTCTTCACGTCGTTATGGCTTTCGGAGAGTGTACGAGAGACCCAACACGTAGACACCATATTCGAACATGCCAGAAATTCCATCCATTGAAACGAAATTAAGAAAGATTTTGTAAAATAACATTCGAAACCAAAAAGGTTTCATTAAATTCTATCATTCAATAAACCATGAATGAACTGACTGGAAGAGGTGAAAACTTTTAGACAAAAGCCTTGAATAAAAGTTAATAAATGATTTTTCTTTTTTCGATTAAATGGCTTTAATAAAAAATATTTTGATGAGATTCGGCCAGTTTATCAAATAAATCATCAAATTATGAGTAAATCTTTATGAATTTGGCTTGTTTATCAAAATAGGTAATTAAATTGCATGTTAATTATAATGTTCTCAAAGATAAGAAAAGTAATTTCAAATTCGCGGGAAAAACTTTTAGACAGTTTCGTTTTATTTTTCCGTTATTAATTCGTATATTTAGAAAAATCTTTAACATGGGTATTACTTTTTAAACCATAATTTAATTTATGAGAAAGAAAAGATGTTTAGCAGTTCTTTAATTTAATTACAAAGTGTTTCAATAAAAAGAGAAAACAATTAAAACAAAATTTAATATAAAACATATGCGTACAACGAAACGTACATTTTCAAAACTGGCAACATTATCAAAGATGGCGACTACGCGCCATTATCACACGGAACAACACAACACACGAGAAACATACTGTTATCTCTCTTCCTCTTGCTACATATGAATCACTTCATCTCTCTCGTTGGTGCATCTACGAAGCGCCAAATAATGCCAAACAAAATTGTGCCAGAGACAGAGAAGATCGTTCGTGAGCGGTAGTACTTTCCCTTGGTAGGTAGTTGAATGGTTGCGTTTTGTGTTTTGTAGTGATTTTCGCTTAAATTTAAGTGCACGTGAATAATATTGACTCGAATATTGTTAGGCAGTTTACAGACTTTTGTGTGGTGTGTTGGTTTGAGAGATTTTTTTATAAACAGTGCGATTGCAAGGTAAATTACGAAAGACAAACGTCAAAAAGGTTTTGTTTCCGCGAAAAACATTTCCCGGATAGTGTAGAAATTAATACGAGGTTTGTTGCTGATTGGGCTTTGAATAGACGACAAAATCTTGGTGAGTATTTCACATTATTTTGCCATGTTTCATTAGCGTTGTAGCATTCTTGTGCAATACAAACACAGCTGACTTTGTTGTGTAGGTACTTATATTTTGTACGTCGTACCTTCTTAATTCGAAAATTGAACAAATTCGAACAATGGCCTTCTTCTGGTCTACTGTATATGGCCAGTTCCTGTCGTTTAAATTAAGTTCTGAATCTGCTAAACCACATGGTTGGGCTTGTTACCACAAGCATGTTGAAAACTAATATAAACAAAACCCTACAAATGAATAGAACATTCTGTCTCATCTTTGTGTTTGTTATTATGGCAAACATAGCAGTACCTACTTGATATTCCAGTCCTGTATCACAAGAACAGCCCGGAATGTTCTGGATTTTACCTAGGTCACTTACTTTCCTATATAGAATGTCTACTCTACATTCTTATCAATAACCATACTGGTTTTAGATATTTCACCTTCAATTTACCTAAACTATTTACCTAGAACTCCTTACAAATAATATATTCACATGAATATTAAAGTACCCAAAGCCTAAAACTAACCATTTTTAACACCCACACAGTGTTCTTAAGATGACTACTTTCTAACCAATATTTCCTGTGAATTGTACATTCTAAAAACAAAAGATAAAACCTTACACTTTTTCTATGACAATTTTATTTACATTTGAACACTAAGCACTGTCATATGACCGGTAAAAGATATACACTACAAGAATATCTTGCACTTTTCAGACCACTTCAAACTGTTCTATAAATATTATTCTTTTTAGGAGAGTTAGATCGCATTTGACATTTATTTAACACTCAAGTTTATAGGTTTATATTATTCCTATGGTCATATTTTTACTATGCATTGAGAGCTGTCAAATGTGACCATAATCTTGAGTCTACTATAGATATTGCAGGACAGTTACAAATAGGCTTTCATAATATTTTTGTCCTTGCCCAAATATGGACATTATGTAAATTATATCTAATAGATCCTTAAAAGATGTCTCTAATGAAGATCTCCTGTCCGTATTACCTTCACAACAGCTGTTTTTGTCAATCACTAAACAGTTTTCATTGTTTTTTATCAAATGAATTATGTAAATTCATATTTACAGCAACATGAGAGATCCAAGTCTTGTGGTTACATACATTGCCGTCCCACTAAAGTTAATTAAAGCTTCTTTAGCGGTATTGTATCTAAGTATGAATCAGCATTATTATCACCACTACTATAGGTGAAGAAATGTAAGAGTAGTAGGTACATGCATAAAGTCACTCAAATCCCTACAGAATAAGATACTACTTAGTATGTCTTAGAAGCCTATTAAAAGTTGACTGATTCAGAATAAAGTATATTGTAAAATTAGAGTATAACTTATTAGAATGAATTACCTATATATAATTAACTAAAAATCATATATCTCTGTGATATATTTATAAGCAGGATTATACAGGGTGTTAATTTAATTGCGTGCCATAGCTTAAGGGGTGTTTCAGTAACGTATAAGGAGCCCAAAATTAACACCCTGTATTAGCATTCTAGGTTAATAATAAATGTTTGCAAAAACTTTCTAGACAAGGTCATGGGGACAGTACTAGAGTGAAAGTTGGATCTTTCAGAGATAAAATAAATGTGTATGACCTAGTGTTGAGAAAACACTTCCTTGAATATTTACAAGACTTGTAATGTAGAATGTAGGCTGCCTAGTGAAACTATCCCTTCCTTTAATAACCTTGCAAAACTTAATTTATTTTACCGTCAATTTTAATAAATTTGATTACATCTAGCTACGATCCAATACAGAAATCCCATACGAAATAATATATTTGACTACCAAAGTTTTATTAATGAAATAGAAGATTTTAAATGCTAGTTTATAACCAGCCCCATATATTTTAAATGAACCAAACCCTTTTAATCGCCTTTTTAATTTTTAAGTTTAGATTTACTCATCATCATACCACAAGCATTCCTAAACCTTGACGCAGGCATCTCATACTGCTGTTCCATTATACGAGATTAGGGTACCCTTCCATCCCAAATCCTCTAATTACACAGACATCCTGCGGTTTCGCTTGGTTTTCCTCACCATGCCTCCACACCAGCTAGAGTAGCTATAGTTCTTTAATAATGTACCAACAAAACTTCAATTTTACTCACCATACAACTATTATAACTACATATATCTTGAGGCACCTAATACAAGATTTAGAATACCCTTCCATCCCAAATCCTATAATTACACAGACATCCTGCGGTTTCGCTTGGTTTTCCTCACCATGCCTTAACTCCAGCTTGATTAGCTTTGGCTTGGCATTGGTTTCCGGCTGTATTCATAACCGCAAACAGCCATAGCCACGATTCACACATCGTAAAATTAATACGTAATCAGAAATTGAACGTTTTCATGTGGTTTTTCTTTAACTTTGCCGATCTTCTTTGAAGCGAGGTTGTTTTTACGTGTTCAATATTTTGAATCAAATAGACCCCAAAGTTTGTACCAAGATTTAATTAAACCCAAATATTCTACATATTTTTGCATTCTCATTTATTTATTCTTCGCAGACAATTGCTACTCAAAGTTCTATACACTTACAAAACCGTACCACACTAAACTTAGTACACTTCCCTCCAAATCTTCCAAATCCGCCTCGGACTGTAATTCGACCTGCGCCGGCGTCTAATCACCTTTAATGGTACATCTTGGGGGGCGGGGCGGTTGATTTATTGCCCAAAACTCGACCAGTTATCATTTTTTTATCAACCGAATTCGGATGAGCCCGATATTAGACCAGATTTTAGACGAATTACTAAAAGACCTAAAAAACTGCACCTTAATTGAACTAGTCCTTAGCGCTTACGTAACTTAGAGAGACCATTGCTTTATACCACGCCATGCAATGTGCCTAATCTAATTTCATTAAAATTCTCTTAAAAAAGTTCTATAGATCATATTTATAGTGACAGTACAAGCACAACATTATCATGCCAATAATTTTTGTGTCTTGTCTCTTATCGCCGATTTTACAAAACGCTGTCCAAATATTTATGCATCAACGCAGTATCCATTGATCAATTTATCTCTTGTCATCGAAGTTTGACCATGTTATTGTAAAAATTAATGGTTGTTTTTGATGAGTTAAGTTGTTAAATCTAACTTTAATTAACATATTTCTCCTATTGCCTAGTTCATTTTACGCTGGCTCTTATTTCGGCATATCTCAATGTAAGATATTTCGATCTTCCAAATAGTGGGTCTCCGTTGATTTTATCACCGATTCGATAAAGGATAAATCGATTCCAGCTAACCTATAATTACGAGATATCGATTTCGGGAGCATATCGATCCCAGAAGCGGAAGCCCTTTGCTGCCTATAAATAAAACAATAAGTGTTATTTTTCTTATTCCGCCTGAGGGTTTATCTATTTTATTTTGGTTGTTCGTATTCTTGTTTTGGGTTAGAATACTGGTGGATAGAAAAACTTTTATTATATCGTGTAGTGTATACCAGTATGAAAACGAAAAAGAATACATATTTTATTTTATGTACCTATGTGAAAAATATACCCAAATGGTAACTGACAAAAATAATCCCAACTTTGAAAAGAGAGGACAACTAGCCCGTTTATACGTTATCAGACATTGAAATTCGCAACACGGTTTCATATGGATGGACATTACGGACAATGGTTTCTGTGTCCCATGCTCATGATTCTCAGAACAGCGACGGTGGTAGCGAATACTTGAATACTAACCAGTGGTCGCCGTGTGAGGCTTTTACATATTTATTTATTGTCGTAATGTTTTATCAAAGATATTATATTCCCATTTCTATAAAGGTATTTTTACGGTCAGACTGGAACGTGCAACATCTAAGCGAGCAAGTTAATTTTGCATCTGTATTGGAGCAGAAAACATGCTTGCCTAAGGGGTTTAACGGTTTTTATCAAAAATATCACAAATATCCTACGTAAAAATGAACACTAGATATACTTTTCGCTATGTTTTCGCCTTTTTCCTTACCGTTGATAGTTTGCGTCACTCAAGCGAAGTTTTGTCACTGGCTGAATTATAATAGCTATACTATAATGATTACCACAATATTTTATCAAAAATATAGCGCAAATAAAATATCGTACGTAGAAAATCTAGCCTGTTATATTTTTCGTTGATTCACCGTCATCTCGCGTAATTTTTCGCAATTTTCCTAACCGTAGATAGTTTGCGTCACTCACGCGACGTTTTGTCACCGGCTTAATTATAATTAGCTCATTCTTTATCATGAACTACAATTTCCTTATTACCTTCGACATTTCAAGGGAGATCAGGCATGCGCTATGGATTATCGATTGCATAAAATTTGCAAGTAAACTAATTAGATTATACCTTATTCATAGCCCAAGTTTACTCATCTTTTATTTCGCAGCAATTTACGAAATAGTTTTTGCTCCTCACTCTTTATTGTTATTAATTTCACTGAGAAACCCTAGGGAAACTCATGATGTTGGTAAATAGCCGCCATAGCTCATTGACTGGTTATGGTTAGCGGTCAAGGCGTTCGGTCGCAAGGTGCAGAGCGGTATCGAGTCGCATCATGTCGCATGCAGGATGCAGTTGCAGACGTACTAATTATTATAATAGGCAACAACGGTGCATTTCAATTTACAAACTAGACAAATAATACAAGTCATTTGCAGCAGGGAAGAACAACGACATTTCTGTCCGCTCGCAAACTAAGAGTACCTCTTTTATTATTTGTCACTTTTACAAGTGCTCTCCATGGTGCTCTCTCATTTGTATGTGACGTCATAGCTAGTAATAAAATAACTGTGAACAGTTGTACAAATTGATATCCCCTTTTCACAGTTTTTTTTTAATAAACTCTACATATTATGGTGTCCATTTGATAGCCTCCATGCAACTCACTGCACTATGCGTCTGGGCGGTTTTCCTTGACCGCGAACCGGTCTCAGACATTTACATAACCTATAATATATTACTGTGGCATAATGATATTACATCGGTTCACCTTGGGAACTATTTAATTGGTCATCTGTGGAAAGTCTGTCGGCTGTCGGTGAGATGCGTTGGACCTTTCTCACCACGGTGGTTTCCTGTCATTTACTTCACTTCTAACTAGAGTTTTTGGGTTAGAATAGCATCACATCAAGGTGTCGTGATGCCGTCTTAGGTACATTCTTTAGTCCAGGGCACGGGCAAGCAGCATTACTTTGACTTTAGTCTAAGCTCTCTAAGCCAAAATTTTAATCCTTTAGATAAAATCTCTACACCGATGCAAGCTGGTGTAAGCTACTCCGGCTGAACACTTTAATTTACCACGTGAACCACTGGCTATATAATAATAGGTTAAAAATAAATATAAATAAGAACAGTGACTCAAAACATTGACGGAGCTATTAGTAATTTCATAAGAATATATTATGTTTCTTTAAGTTACGGGTATTCTGCGTCATTGCAGTCTAATTATTACACAAGTCATGAGATCGTAGGACAATGTTCATTATTTTCATAGTCAATAATCAAGTTACGATTTTCATGCTCTGGGTGTGATGAAAACTCACTTTACTCCATGCTTTTAGTTATTTCGAGCGGTTCTTCTTTACCTATCCATACTATAATATTATAAATGTAAAATTAACTGTCTGTTTGTTTGTTGCTCTTTCACGCCTAAACGGCTGAACCGTTCTTGATGGAATTTGGCAGGACGATAGATGGTAATCTGGAGACGGATATAAAGCTACTTTTTACCCCGGGAAAATATCTCATTCCCACGGGAAATCTCATTAAGCCGCGGGGCGGAAAGCTAGTTCTATTATAATTTTTATTATACACCAAACGACGTATTCTGTTTATTGTAACAACATCTAATGGGATGTACGATTTCAATCTAATTTAGCAACAAAAACGTATAAAAAACGAAATGTTGTGAAATGATTCGCATTGAACCCACGACCTCATGACGAAGGTCATCAGATACCATGTGACGTCAGCCACCATCAACCATGAGGTTTGCCCATTACGGCTAGACTACTTTTATGTTCATCTGATATAGTGATTTATTTGGAAATGCTATGCTGAGTTAAGCGTTGGAAACACTAACTTTGATATTCATACTGCCTTTATAGCGTAGCAGTAGAGTTCATATTTGTATTGTACTGTGCAAGTGTGCACTTAAATCTGCAGTTGCCGTAGTACGTTTAGCTTAGCGGATGCGTCAGCACCTATTAGGCAACGTCTTTCCTGGATTCATAAAGTAATTACAATGGTGGTATAGTTATAATTTTTCATTACAGCTATGAATGGCATAGTACCTATAATGTAATAGAGTTTCTATTCTATATAGAAAAAGAATAGAATAGAAAAATCTTTATTTGTCACCAGTCAATTAAACATAAATTTTACAATTATTAAAACTTAAAGCTTAACCTAAGGCGACAAAAAGGTCTAGCTCAGCTTTATGCTGCGAAGGTACCTTCAGTAATACACCTTCACAGCGCTGGTCTTCCGCAATCTTCTATCTTGTACAAACTGACAATATGCAGGGAGGCGAAGAGCCGAACACCTAGTTCAGTGGCGCAACTGGGGCGGAGCTTATGTGCGGAAGGCTGATGATGGATTAACCGACGTGATGCCTTTAGTTATAGCAGATTAATAAGGTGCAAAAATCTCATAGATTTATCTTCAATTTCATCCTAAAATATCGACAAACTATAGTTTTACACGCATGCAATTCTGAACACTATAATTCATAACTCATAAAGATGTTATCAAGATCAGCGCTTGCGCACGTGGGCAGTGGGCCGCATAGGTCAAAGATACCGCTACTCGATCGATGGCTGAAATGCCTGATGAAGTGACCGTAATTCGGGCACAAGGCTCATTGTGTTCAAGCAATAATGTGTCCAGTGTCTTATAAGAGACTTACAAGCAACGATACAAGCCTTTGTCCGTTCAGACCCGTTATCTGACAAGAATGCGTCATAGAATGCCTTTATTACAGAGGTATATCAGCCTATATCACAAACTGTAGTCCTACCAATATCATAAATGCGTAAGTTTGGATGTTAGGATGTTTGTCATTCAATCACACTTTAATTACTAGACGGATCGGGATAAAACTTGGCACACATATAGGTTAGGTTCTGGAATAGGACATACTACCTATAGGTTTCACCGCTAACTCACCTAACCCGGGTGAAACCGCGGGCGGAAAGATAGTATCGAATAAATGATACTGATATAATGGAAAAAACTACTTGAAAATACTGTCATGGAACTTTTAGTCTACTTTAAGGATCCCTTGCTCAGCCCTTGGTCAGCAGATCTTCAAATCGGTTGCTTGTTAAAACTACTTTTGTTCAGCTGCCCAGTGCGTGTGGAATATTGACTTGACTTTTCGCATTAAATGCTTATACATATTTCTTCCAAACTAAGTCTCTATCTGTACCTGTACTTCGGGTATCTCTTCTTGATTTGGACTGTTATTTAATAACTTCCATTGTTTATTTATTCAACTATATTATAAACAAATTGCCAGTACAAACAACTCGCCAAATGTTTACGATGGTGTTGGTAAACGCACATTGTTAGTTTGTTTGTTTATAGATGTCTTATCGATGAGTTGTGGCGAGAGAAGTGCGCTGGCGCAGTATCGTAAGTCGTAATGTTGGTAACGTGTTGAAGTAGTGATCAATATAATTAATTAGTTGCTGTATTGTGCAAATTGTATTCAGTGATATATTTCTGCAGATTACATGCCTTATGATGATAATGCTTGCTAGTATTGCAAAACTGTCCAATATAAATTTAATTAACTAACAAGTTCATAGTGATGTGATGATCGTAACCACTTAAGCTCTAAACGTAACATTTCATCAGTTATTTGTTTTTGAAATATTAAAAAACATATTAAAAACAAATATGTAGGTAATTTGGTAGTGAATGTTCATACAACTGTATTTATTTATTTAGTGAATTGAGTAGGAACTTACATAAGTAAGTACATAAAACTTTAAATTTCTCATAATTATGAGGGCGTTGTAAAGGAGATGAGATGACCACCACCCATTTCAAAGTGTTGTGAAATTTCTGTAAAGCAAATTCAGATCCAGTCAAAGGCCCGAGGGCAGGTATGATAAACGAGAAGTATTTATTTTCCTCCTTTCTCGATTTCATCGCAGCTGCTGTATACTTAATTGCAGCCACAGATTGCATTCAATTAAGTTACAGCGCTTCTGCGAATTTAAAGATCTTGACCTCTTGAGTTCAAAGCTGTTGAATGCCTTTAAGATGTATCAGTGGCTGGGACATTTAAAATCATGTCTGAATTTTATCAAATCTAAAATTTTAAGATGATATCATAGTTTGATCCATTCGGAATCCCGTATTAAGTTTGTATTTATCAATTTCAAATCGTTCAAGCTATAATCGAGACAACAATTTACACTTTAAGGTACTTAGTCTATTCTCGAAGAAAATACTGAATCAAACTTTGTCTAGTTGTTTCACAGCAGTTCTTTCATTGACTGTACGGTTAGGACGTATTGTTTCCACTTTTGACTCCAAGTTTTCCCGTCTGTTACTTAGTCCATATCTTTACTGAAACAAGCCTATTTAGGCCACGTCAATATTGATTCATTCCTTACCAACCTCAATAATCTGCCTGTCTGTACCAAGGGTCAGAACAGAAGTATCATGGCAATTCATCATCATTAGCATTACTTAGGTACCAACCTTTGTAATTTGCCTGCAACAAGGGTCAGAAGTATCATGCCAATTCGTGCCAATGTATCACAGTGGCACCGCCTGCGCATGCGACTGTATTGCCTTGCCATTCATCGGCCGATCATGTCAATTGGGCCAACTCTGACAATTGGACAATTTTCTCGACCTCCGCAAGTACTATGCTTCAACTGCGTACGCGCATGCTACTTCTACAATACTGTTTACATCGTGAATGGAAGTTGTTGTTGGTTTTCATTGTTTCATACGTACTTACATGGTGCTGGACTGAGACGAGTAAAAATCATAGTACGTATTAGCTGCTTCTTTTCCCGGACAAACTGCAAAATGCATTAGAGTGACTCTATGCGACATTTTATGAGACGGATTCTTACCACGATTGTATTTGAGTTTCCGATATTTCGGTTCGGAATGAACCCAGGATATAGGAATTGCTATTTAGCCTATCACAACTTGTCACTGCAACTATTGAAATTATCTTCTCTTCAGATAGTAATTTTAAAAATGTATAAATCATTTTGATGGTGCACTTCCCGGGTATAACAAGACCACGCCTGGTGCATGTTCGTTTCTGGTATTTTTGAGGGCAGGATGTTCTGTGGTTTCGTCTATTAAAGTATCTTCATAAACCACAGAGGGTTTATACTCCTTGGTTGTTGGGGTCAATAACTAGCTTAAAAATATAATTTGATGTTTTTAGTTGGGCAACAAACATCCAAACTTTCGCATTCATATTGTTAGCGGAATATTACAACGTTTGGTTCAGCGACACCAGTGCAGTCAATTAGTGGCGGGCGGAGGTCAAGCGGCACTTGACTGACCAAGAACTGGACATATCACTCCAAGTGGCTGTGATTTCTTGCACCTTTAACCCACTTTGTATATGCACCTATATACCTATAATATATAATATACCTTCCTACAGACAGACATATGAGCGGCGCGTTATGGAAAGTTATTAATCGTAGCTCTGACAATAATCATTGTTTTATTTATCTTTTTCAATTTTGTTATTGTATGAATTAAATATAACAAAAATACCTTCTCATAACCATTTAATGGTTATTTTGGTTCCTGTCGACTATTATTATCAAATTCAATAGGACTGGTTTGTGTCTCATAATAATTTGATGAGGAAATAATAACAATTGCTATCGAAATAATAATTTCCTGACTTTTTTGCGGTTTGTAATTAGGTGTTCGGTATATATTGAGTTAGATTATTTAATCAATATTACGTCTGTAATTGAATGGTATTTTGAATAGAGTAGGAAGACAGAAGTTAATGAAGTGTAATACGAAACAAAATTAAATCACAGTACTGAAAGACATATATGTTTTTTATGAGTTTTGATCCAAGAAATTTTACTTAAAGAAAAAATAGCATTAATTTATTTCACGCATAATGTGAAGACACCTTTTTTCACAACTTGGAATAATAAAAAAAAACTAAAAAGTGTTCAATATTATAAAATAAGTGTGAATATGTTTAAAATGAATAAGTGGTCTTTTAGCTCATCAAAAGGTCAATGATAAGAATGATCTTTAATGTCAGACGGCTATCATTAATTATCATAATCAAGAATGTTAATAATTATATTTTCGTTTTGTTCGTATGGTAATTCCAAAGTACTTTAAATTATTTATGACAGACTTGGTGTTTGACTTAAATATTTTTCAGTGGAATTTCCACGATTCTGTTGCATATTGTAAAAATCTCAATGTATATTGAGACTTATAGCATTTTTGCTGCACTATTTTTACCGCTTTATAGCATTTTAGCTTCTAACTATCAGTTATTTACAAGCAACTGTAACTGCGTACTAAAGTCGAGACAAAAATAGCGCTACTCCCTTCCTAACTTTGCTCATAAAGTGTCTAACTAAAGCTACTGAACGAAAGGTACATACAAATATGTATGTTTGTAAATACGCTTAGCTTTTTTGTTTTATCTTGCTTGTGTTTTGTTTGCGCTGTTGGGCAAAGGTTGTGTGATTGGAGTTCTTACGTAAGCAGTTACAGAGCCAGAGTTCAAGTTGCTTTTTTTTCTGCTATGATACGAATTGAGAACAATAGAGCTAAAACCAACCTAATATCTTGCAGTATCTGCTGATGTAATAAAATATGCCATTTTGTCAACTGCGCTACCGAAGCCACTAACCTAACCTAACCCAAGCCAGCGAAATGTTTGATGTCTTATATCTAGTGGATATCAGCGACATATTTTAATTTCACCTAACTTACCTATCGTAAAAAAACAATAAAAGCCACTTACTTTTTAAATCCAGTATTCCATTTCAAATAATTCCTCTCACAATGCCCCGATCGGCAGGATTCCTTTTCCAGCACGTTTATTGGAATGGAATCTCAGGTATTTGAATCCTTTATCGTATCCTACTCGCTGGCGAACGTTTTGTCGTCCATTGCTGGTAAATGTGACAAAAACAATTGTTTTCGAGCTGTTGATATTCTGCCGGCCCCGAAAGGAAATAAAATTGACAATATTTTTGAATATTTTAAGAATATTTTATTTTTAGCATATTTTAAGTACACCAAAACCGTAATGGATATAACATTTGTTGGATGGATTTGGCTACTTTAGGTTACCTTTGCCCCTATAAGCTTTCTACGGTAGCAGAAGGCACGCTTCGAAGTTGATCAGGTGGGAAATCACAGATTAAAAAGAGAGAAAGAATTCTAGGAATTTGCTCTCTTTGTGATCCAATGGTCGGTTTAACACTTATTTGTGTTTTATTCAACTTACGTTTTATAAGGCGGCGGTACGTTCAAAGACGGTGCGAATTATAAAGTACCTGATTTGGTAGGCTTTTTAAAACCTAAATCAATATTTCTCTTCTGTCAATACAAAAATAATGTTGTAATTTACGAGTAGGTACTATACTATATGTAAGAAATTCATAAAATCTCATCTATACACTATCCAATCCAAAATCACTCTCATTTGTCTGACTTGACGAAAACTGCCCTTTCTACTACGTGGGGATAATAATGCTTTTTGCGCTATTTACAAAGGGACATAGTTTTATTAAATGTTTAGAAAGTTCAAATAATTTGATCTACCTTTTCTACAACAGTCGTATATTTTTTACTATGCCCTAGGTACTTCTCATGGCTGATGTTTTTACCCAGTAAACGTGTAACGCTCCGCTTACTCTAGAAAGTGTAGCTAAGCGTACCATCACGATTTTTGGTGACGAATCGAAGGTATTTGTCAACTTGGCGTTTTTTTTTTTTTTTGAAATAAGTGCATTCTTTCTTCCAATTTCGCTGGGTATTCAACCAACCGTTTCTAGGTTTAGGGGTTTCATTCAGCTTTCGGGCTCTCGATTCGGAATTTCTCGATAGTTAAGCTTGACACCTCATTAAGTACAAAGATGTGATGGATAGAGGCCTTCTTCTGGTCATATGTAATTTCTACGTCATATGTGCAACTTATGTATAGTGTATAGTTTCTCTATCTATAATAATGATCCTTTTCTGACCAATTCTACCAACTTAACAACGTTCGCAACTCCGTCAAACCGTTCATGTTTTATTGTTCCCAAACCACCAGAACTTCGACTAAAAACTTATTATTCGACTATAGACAATGCGTTGAGATGCGTTCACGTTCACATGAGCGGAGATCCACTAACCTAAAACATGTCGATGGAACAATCCGCAGAACAATCGCTCATTGATGCCGCTGCGATGTTTGCACAACTGTATGCTGTTGAACGCCTTTGCAAAGTCTATACGGGGTGTAAGAGATGATAGGGGTTGCTCAGCCAACGGAACTGAACAACTTTAACCAGGAAATTCTATCAAGAAATAAAAGTTTTTGACTTTCCCCACAGAATATATAGGTAATAATACTTTCCCGCTAAAATGATTTACTTTTACCTTTATATATTTTTATAATGCTCACTCAATGCTGTGATCGATTGTAACATGTATTGGCAAAAGGTTTTTATGACTACACAATACAATACTCTTTTAAAAGTGTCCATACTTTCTCTTATTTTCAGTCACGTAAGATATCTTCCGCACAAAAGATGAGATCGATTCTAGATTCAATTCCTTTTCTGATTTTGTTTTCTTTCGAGACTTTCTTCAACAATATATAATAGTTATAGCTCGTGTTTCAGTTCGGTTTCGTTACTTACCTATGCCAATTCTATTAAAATTACTACCGTATAACTCACTGCAATTGTTTCGCCACCTGCTATAATTTCCGATAGCTGCCGCATTCGATTTATCAACACAGGTGCGATTTGGCCTCTTTAGCTTAACGAACCATACAAAATACACTTGTGGCACTATGCACACTTCCCACCGATAACAGGTCATCGACCTCCCATCAGAAACAGCTGGTGGCGAAAATAGGAATTGCATCAAAAGTACTGTTATTAATAGCTGAGAGTATTTAGATGACGTAATACTCGCAGCTAGATGCGAGGTCGGTGATACCAATTTAAACGATCGAGAAAGGTTTATAGTCTGTCGAGATATGAAGCAAGGTTTTGCCTTTAGATGGTTTGATAGACTTTTTTGCTGTCCAGCGATCGAGATTAATGATAATGAACAAATGGATTGAACTTGTGTGATTTTTATGGCTCGTTGAATACTTGAATGCAGTTTTTAGATAAGATACTACAAGGTGTTGAGATTGGAGCCTGAACTGATTCTATTAAGGTCTAAATTACAATTCTATACAAACAAGTTATCCATAATAAGTCATAGACGACTCAATTATGATTTGACAAATTGAGCATTTACTGTTGTTTATACTATGTAGTTATATCCAATATCGCAATACGGGATTGTAAAATACAAAGCTCATAAAATGCATAAGTTGCCATCTATTCTTCAAGATGTATGACAATTTTGCAAATACATGCCTCGAAGCTAAAGTTATGCAACACGATGCGTCCAATATCATCCAGCGAACATAAGCTATCATACTGAGTAATGATGATGATGACACTATAGATAGATATTGTCTATAGTGATGCAGTATCGTCTCTCTGTCGTTTGACACGCGATGCGGCAGTAAACAAATAGTTATTGAAACCTTCTCGTGTTCCAGTTTTTATGTAGCGCTTAGCAACACTATGGTCGACTGGTCGATCGTATTCGATTGCGTTTTTTGCTTCCATGTGTCTTGCCGTTGCCAATAGGAAGGATTTGATATCTTTGATTTCTAATAAGTAATTTTAGTATTTCAACAAACGTTTTGTCTAAAATTACCGGTGATGCTAACCATTTTTTATAAACTAATATTTTTCAATCAGGTGTCGGTATGGAAAGTTATAATAATACTGATGTTTTGAAATTCTCACTTGGATCAGAATTTACAACATGGACCATTCTAGAATCAACATCTTGTGAAACAATTCATTCATAAACATGCGATTTTATACTTTACTATAATCTCAGATTCAATCCCTTATTCATGCGCTCTCAATCCAATCGATCACTTGAAATCGATATCTTGTTATTTTATCCCGACTCATTCACGTAAGAATATTTTTAAATATTGATCTTTGTTTGTCTTTTGTTTCAGATTCTGAAACCGATGAAATCTTGACAATAATCTTGAAGACATTCCCGAGCGTCTCGAATATCAATTAATACAAGACTGATTTTAACGTAGGCTAAGTTGTAACGCACATTCCTCTCAACGAAGATTCGTGAATCTCTTATGATGGCTTAGATAAGGACTTACAAAGCAAGCACAAAGCAGAAGAAATCAAAAATACTGATGAAGTAAATAATGTTATAGACGAAAGAGAAGTGAAGCAACAAGATGTTTAAGTTACTAGGAGGGTTAAGTGTGTACTTTAAGTACCAGGCGATCAGGACAGACAATGCGGTGTTCAGACTGCACAATGTGTTCACGACGGTGCTACTGTTGACATGTTCGATGATAATCACGGCGACGCAGTATGTCGGCCAGCCCATACAGTGCATAGTGAGCGGGCTGCCAGTCAATGTAGTCAACACATTCTGCTGGATAACATCCACGTTTACCATGCCGGATGCCTTCGCCAGAGAGGTAAGAATTTAAAAATGAGATGAGAGAGGCAGATGATAATTGATTTAGACGGTACAACTGATGATGTTAATATTTTCCTAAAAGAATTAAGGAGATGTGAATTTTAAGCATCTTCCTAAACAGCTCGAGAAATATGTACTTTCACAAACCATGATTTCACAAAGATATGCCTTAATCTTGTCTTGTATCTTCAGACACTGTAATTTTCAATTTTATACCTAGCAATTATCTTTGTATCTCTTTGTACGCGAGAATTTTTCACTTTGCCGTAACTAAATTTGAACAACAGGGCGTCATAAATTTGTTTTCATTCTTTACCGTAATTATGAAAACACTAGTTATGTGATAATAGTAAACATCGCTTTTAGGCGCAAAGCCATATCCAATTTCTACCTTTCGATTTCATTGAAGCATTCGACACCTATTATCACGAGTGACTTAGCAAAACAACCGTATATGGACAACAAATGGTGTAAGATATTTTGTATCTCTAGCTATTAGGTCATTGAAACGTGTCGTATATGTAGTAAAACATGTCTGGGATTATGACTGTGTTTGGACATAAAAAGAGATAAATCTGTTAATAACTCAAGCAACATGTGTTGCTTAACTACTAACGATACATTGTCTTAGGATTGTAAACGATATTTGGGTCAAAATGTCTTCTTAATTATTTTGGATTGCCGGTAAATTTTATTACTTGTCTTGAAATTACTTGGACTTTGCAAAGGTTTCTTGCTAAGCATGATTGAAATATGCATGGATGACATCATAGTCCCTCATAATGGAATGTCATACAATTTGCAATTTGCGAAGCCTGTTGAAACGAATGTCTGTTTTTAATAGCGTGCAGTGGACAATGATACAGAATGAAATTGTATTCACATTATAGATGAATCGAACGCACGTGGAGGATTGTAGCTAATATGGCTATTGTTTAACCTTTACTATATGACATTGATATATTGCTAGACAATGGTTTGTTTGCATCTTCGGAACCATTTAGATTACTTTTTTTTAGTACTTTCTTTTTTATGTTATTTACATCCTTAGTCGGAGATCTTAGGTCAAACACGTTTGGCAAATGTATGTCATCTTGAAATATTTTGCGTTCGTGATTTGATTATGTAGACATACCTACGTGCAAAGCTAACTAACTATCGTATGCATCACGTGGAGCAAGCGCAGGAAGTCAGCAGTTACGTTGCGATGACTCTGGCGAAGCGCGGCTTCTGTCATGTCAAGTGAGGCAATTGAGGGACCAGCGGAAATTGTTCGGATTGAGAGTGATTGTGCAGAAATCTGAGTTGAGATTTGGCCATGACTTGGCACAAATGTGATTTTCCTAGCGGTCTTTAGCACTTTAGTGTAATCAACCATGCAATGTAACTTTTGAAGCACGTCCTGATTATGTCTCATGTTCTGAATTTCCCTAATTTTCCTAGTTGTTTACACTTTCATAATTTATTGGTCCTGTAAATAAACTTTATAGTTTTGCAACCCTAATTTTATACTTGCTTTTCTCTCCATCGGTACTTTTCTAAGCTTCTTCGGAAGGATGTAATCAACATTTTTATGGAACCGTCTAACCATTTCCTTAATTCAGCTCAGTTAAGAGTCATTTAGTAGTGATCTAGTTCCTTTCTCGAGTATGAGTATTACGACTTCAAATGAGGTAAAAACCTCACCTGTGCTGCGAATTTTTCCTTCGTCCTCGATTCCTCAATCAATGGTTAAACAAGTTCCATTGTTTAAAACTAGGCGGCTTTCCGGTGCGGACTAAAATCCCAGTAAATATCGTCTCATTAAGATCTCAACACCAGCAAGTTCTAAATTTTATGAAATTGTAGGTCATAGCCCCAAACATGTCTACGTGGGCGTCTGCGGCAACCGAGAAATCATCACGTCTGACGTCATAATTAAATGACCAGTTATACAAATTGTCGTTGGACAATGCCTCCTGGTGCAACTTCCGTTATAATCATCTTACTCACCAAGGAACCTTGAGTCATTGCTCCTTGATCTTGTAGAATAATTTGAGTCATTGATTGTTCCATCTTGGAGAATGATTACGGTCCTTGCAATGTATGGTGATCGTTATCCTTATGATGCATTGGATTAATTTGCATAATTAAAAGTAATCGCACGTCCTGAGTCAAGATTTAAGATTGCACGTGTCCTCTTTAGCTAAAATGGAAGATTTTAATGATACAGCACGGATTAATAAAACAAATAATAAAATTGTAAGAATAAGTTATCTAAGTAAAGGTTGGCACTTTTTGGTGGTAGGTGTTTTCTTACTGCCCATTTAAACCAGTTGCTAAAAAAGTATTAAAAAATAAATAATGTCGTGTCGTGTCTTATACTTTGATCGATTTACTCGGAACAGTAAACTTGTCTTTAGCAGTTTAGCATAATCGATTTTGTCTCGAGCCAATTTCAAATCAGCTCTCTAGGTACATGTCGTTTCCTTCTTCGATTCTAGTTAATGCTTTATGCTAGACTTCAAATTATTTTACCCAGAATTGTTCCTTTTTAACTAGATTGGAGCACCAGGAGGATTATGAGTTATTTCCAATACAGGGAGTCCGATTAAGCTTTTCTAGCTAAGTAGGAACCGGCAACATGAACCACGGAGTTTTTTAAATAAAATAATATGTAAATCTATAAGCAACATTAAACATTTTATTTTTCCAATTTCTTAGTTATCAAAAGAGAAAACGAGACAAGACAATACCATTCCACTTACTGATATAGAATTTTCTAGATACGGGCAGTCTCCATCAAAACAGCAAATTGCATCTAGTTCATAGTCCTTTTACAGCTTAAAGGCTCTGTATCGTATGATTGCATGTCTTGTCTACATTTATGTCCGTTTACAACTGAAATACGTTTACGACTCGATCTGTATGCGATTGTAAATTCCTTAACGGGATTCCTGATTTGATCGTGTGTATTTCCATTTATGTGTTCTGCTGAAACGAATGATATTATTTGTTAGCTTTTGGCAGGAATTATTATATGTATGAAAATAATTGGTTTGACTATTATGATGTTTAACTTCCGATTGCCCTTTTGAACTTTCCAAGGAAACCATTTATTGTATTTTAATGAAATTGTGTTGGGATGGAAGAGGCCTATGTTCAGCAGTGGACTGATACAGGCTGATGATAATGATGATGATGAAATGTATTTTTTGACAGGTTGGCAAGGAGGTGGCCCATCCGGGTGTGGCCAATGAGTATGACAGCACGCATGAGAAGAAGTACTACACATACTATCAGTGGGTGTGTTTCGTGCTGTTCTTTCAGGTGAGTTAATTATTAATTTACAACCTACATTCTGTGATAGTTGCTACTTGCTACAAGTAAGATGATTTCTTTGAAAATTGAAAACAGAAGTACCAGAACTATTCATGAGATACTTAGTGGGAAAAAGAAGTGCAATTTAAAAGATTGTAGTAAAAAATCCTTTTACAAGTGAACAAGATATTTCAGCAACTAAAACCACATAGTTGCAAAGCTATTGTCTTAGACGATTACGCGATTTACTCATGTCTAAACGTTTCCCTTGGCCTTGATAGGTCCAATGTACAGTCGTTTGCATAAAGCGTGTGAAAAAACATATAACATAAATAACACCGCTTCATAATGCCGGTTTCTTATGAAGACAAATGGTGACAGTATCAAGTAACGTGATCTTGGAAATCGTTGTAAGCGGTTGCGTTAAAAATTTTAGTAATCATGATGATTATTACATTAGCAGAATGTAGCTTAGAATTTGAATCATGAGAATTTGCTAGTAGCAATGTTAGTATTGGCCAATCGGCTTCTTAGAACTGAAGGACATGTGTTCAAAAATCCAGCTTGGCTTACAATCTCGGAACACAAAATAAGGCTTTGTTGACATAATATTTTGAGAAGTCCAATATAACGAAAAGATTTTCAGTTTCGAGAAACGATGACTCATTTTCAAAGGATTTGGAAATAAAAACATAATTTTACAGATTTGCGTACGTGAAGTTGGTCACAAACACATACCTGCTTGTGAACTTTCGGAAAACTCGTGAGTCTGGTTCAATTCGACTCATGCATGGCAGATATGTTCTTAGTAGGTCACTACCCAAAAGCCAATGCTTTACGGTAAATTCGTCACTACACTGTTGCTATGCCAATTTACTTGTGATTTTGCCAAAGTCATACAGAAGCAGTTCACGGAAATGAAGTTTGAAAGGCCTTGGACATATTCAAACAAAATGTAACTTTCTGTCTGCTTAATTTAAATCAGGCTATAACTTTAGAGGCTATTGAATACTAAATTAGCAAAGCAGTCAAGGTTTGTAGGTCACTAGACGAAACTTATGGTGAGTCAGTTCCTTATATGTCATTGAACTTTAAAGCATGTCAAGCTAACAACATAAGATAAGAATATTCACCCCAATAATTGGCATATTTGCGTGAATGGAACATGAGTAGGTAGGTATATCTTTCAGTGAAACGAGCGTGACCGGTCACGGACTTACAATCACAACAGACGTACCTATCTTTACTGGGTCAAGCAGAAATCAGTAAACGCATGACGACATTTTTTTTTTCACAGGTGGTTAATTTATATAGGACATAACGAAATAGGACATTAAAAAATTTCAAAGATTTCGCTTCCAAGATTCCAAAGAGCAGTCTCAAATCAGGTTATTCTCTGGATTGTGGAAGACAAACAATAGCCTTCCTTGTACTATATTGCACGTTCTGTTAGGTTATTAATATCTTGAGCCATAGGAGACCGTTCTTCCTCATTCTCATCGTCATTGCCATCGTCTTTGAAGATTAGGAATAATTCTAATTTCATAAGATAATTCCTAGACTATGTCGAGGAGTCATACCTTTGTGATGTGATGACATTTGATACTTGGAAGAGAAGAGATAGAAACGAATACTCTTTAGTCAACCTTGAACAGGGAATTCCTCATCACGAACGGCCAAGGATTCACAACACACGGTGTTTTCTAGGTCAGCCATATTGTTACTATACACGTCACCTGTTAACATGTCTGGGTTACCGTTAGTGACGACACAGACCGAATTGTGAACTATTTGTGAACCAACTGTTATGTTGTTGTCCAGAATCGTGATAAACCTGTTAACGGGTTCGATGTTAATGGGTGTACATTTGGTGTTATTTTTGGCATGTTGCACTTTTAAAGGTGGTGAATGGCCGGATTTGTTTTGACTGGGATTTGATGTTTGATGATATTATCTGATATTATAAGAATTTTGGAACAGGAGTTGGTTGACTGATACTCCATCGATAAATGCCTGGCATAGTTGCACTAATGTTAAAAGTTTTACGTTGGAGTTTGTTAGAATTAACATACTTAAAAAAAAAGATTTACTGCATCTGATCATCCTTAAGTGTTGAAAATTCAGAAATTTCTCTAAGATAAAGTTTTCGCTCTGTGCCTTAATTATAACCACGATCCTTTTCCTCCAGGCAATAATGTGCTACACGCCCAAGTTCCTCTGGGACGCGTTCGAGGGTGGCCTGCTGCGCACCATTATAATGGGGCTGAACGTCGGCATCTGCCATCCTGAGGAGAAGGAGAAGAAGAAGGACGTCCTCATCGGGTACCTCATCAGGCACGAACGGGTAAGTGGGTTATGATTACAACATATGCATGCTATGTTGATGATTTTGCGTTATGTGAAAATATTGATTACCTAGTAAAAAAGCACTCATAATTTCACTAGATTTACGTATGAATGATATTTTGTTTTACTAATATTGATGCACAAGTTTCAATGTCCCATGTGTTATTTGATATCACTTATTGCGTCCCAAATATCCTTGCTGATTCCTATTTTGATAGCGTGGTCACAAGCCTTTAAAAATTCTGAACATTCCAAATGCCACCAATTTCCACATAAACGCGTCATTACTATTCTCTCTCGTTTCCTGCCTCTGGGAATATCGGAATTGCGCGTGCGTTGCGTCAGTAATAATGCGCAAGAGTTCAATGGTTGCTTACGCGCAGGCATTTGGTAGCGCAAGGTGCAAATATGCCACGTTTTGGAGTTTTATGGGTGGTTGGGGCTTGGATGTTTTCAAGTTGTTTGTATTTTTGGTAAATGAAAATAATCAGACCATATTTGGATAAATATTTAAAATTGAATCATTATTTCAGCAGCGTGTTGCTTGTATTGCATAATATAAATCTGTATTGCGTTTAAGGTGGAAGGCTTCCACTGGAAACGGCAGATATTGTTGTTTCTTTTTGAGTTGTGTTATTTTCTGGTAACTTTTTCTGAAGTGTTATTTTATTTCTCTTTCTTCTTTTATATGAAAAACCATATTTGTGACCTATGATTTTATACCATATTCTACGATTAACCACATGTCACGTGCAACTATAACTAACTACCTCGCAGACGGTCAGAAATAATTACCCCACAAGCACAGCTGAGCTCGTAATTGTAAAGTGTTGACTGGTTCAAGTGGGGATTGTGTCGGAGCCATGATCACACCAATCCATCAACCTGTACCTCAACGCTGCCGTCTATTATGATGATGATGACATTTTGTCTTTGTTTTAATAGGTACATTTGTGGATTCAGTATGTAGGTACACTTATAGAGGTACATTGTACTTACATCGTTTTTGTATTCTCGTAATCGAGTCCTTTCATATAATGTAGTTTTAATCCTTTGATTAGCCTTTGCCTGTGTTGTGTGAATGTACTTAATGCATATTGAATTGTAAATGTGTTCTCTGACCGTAAGATATAACTCAGTTAGCCTGACTTCGATTGTTTCGAGTTTTCGTTTTCACATATACCTAGTCAGCTTCATTGTCATCAAGTAGATAAGTTACTATTTTGTAGCAATTGCCCATTTTTACGTAAATTGTTACCAAATCCCTAACCAAGGTCCAAGTTAAGTGTCAAAAGCAGTGTTGTAAGCATCCATTATTACCATTATTTACTTCATTTTTACGGAATAATGTCTCT